>JAHSUH010003208.1:0-170000 GCA_025388415.1 Cynanchum wilfordii
TACATTGATATTTTATATTTGATAAATAAATATATGAATTTTAATTTAATTTATTTTTTATTTGATTTATTCTTTATATATATTAAAGTATATTTATTTAAAAATATATATTCAAATTGAAATAAAAAATTTGAAAAAACATAAAAATTACTTTAAAAATATCAAAAGATAGAAAAAAAAGAACTAAGACTACATATGAGAAAAATGAATAAATTGATGAAGAAAAAACAAATACTTATATATATATATATATATATTAAGTGGTTATCTTTCTTCTAAAAAATAGTTAAGAAAATAAAAATTAAGAAATATTAAGAGACAATATTATCCATAAGTAAGTTTTATCTTAGATAAAAATAAAAATTTAATAAAGTTTAAAAATATTATTTATCATGAATATAAATTTTTTTTTCATTCATCTTATTACTTATCTTATCGTTCCCTTAAAAAATTCTTGAGTGACACCCGCCAAAATTCTAAAATTATTTACCAAAATAGTGTCAATTTTATAAATTTTTCTAAAATATGGTCAACTTTTTACATATTTTTCAAAGTAATTGGTTTACTTTACTAAAGTAGATTTTCAATATTTTATTAGAAAAAAGAAAGTCGATTTTGACAAATTAGACCACATCACTTTTGAAAAATAAGTAAAAAATTTGCCATAGTTAATTCGAGCTTAAAAAAATTGTTTGAATCTGGTTTGTTTAATAAAGGAACGAGTTCGAACAAAGCATAAACGAGGTCGAACGAGCTTTGTTCGCAAACAGGTTTGATCCGTTTGACTCTCTAGTCGTAATTAAGAATGGGTTGAACATGCACGCTTGTAGAATGGGTGAGACCTTCCCCAAATAAGAGCTGGACTTTGCGGGCATAACTCGAAATCTAGATTAATTGGAGTTGTGATGATTCCGAATATCGGATGGTCTAATAAAAAAAAAATAATGGATTTACTTTATTAAAAAGGATTAATTAGAGTAAGAGAGTTGCATAAAAATAAAAATTCAGGTGCAAAATGTAAAATTATGAAATAAGTTTTATCTGATTATTTACCATATTATACAATATAGAGACGTTAATAATTTCCTATCCCATAAGAAATTTCCCGGCAAGCAGAGATGTAAAGATGGCGAAATTTCTTGGCATCTTCAGAAAATACACTTTTTCCCTCTTTCCACGGTGGAAACTGCAAAACATTGACAAATTGGGTCTGGTTCACATTGACTGACTACAATTGGGGGAGAGAGAAAGATAGAGAAACCTATATATACATACATATATTTGTATCAAAAAAAAAAAATTATAAAAAAATGAAGAATTTGAGAAGTTGAAAAGGTTTTTTCTTCCAATCGCCATCAGAGCAGTTTTTTGTCTTCCAATTAAGTCTTCTTCTTCTCTTATTGTAAGTCTCTGGTTTTTTTTTTTTTTTTTTCTGAGAAAAATCCCATCTTTATCTTGATCCCAGAAAACAAGATAAAGAGAAAAAGGGGATTCAGTTACAGTTGGGTTGAATTTTGAGAAATGGATGAAAACGAAGATTCACCTCAACTGAAAGGAATAGTTATAATCAGATTACCTCCTCCTGAGAATCCATCTTTGGGCAAAACTATTACTGCTGTCACTTTCAATGAAAATACAGAATCACAAATCCGGCAGGCGCCGGAATCACGCCGTCAAGTAGAGCCATTAGGTCCGTTACAACAACAGCCTTCGCAATCGCAAGAAGGGCGATTTTCGTTTAAAATGTTGCCTTTTGGTAGTCCATTGGTCTTCTCTGGCATTCTTATTATCTCTTTGATTGCTTTACTTTCTTGGGTTTCTAGCAATCAAGAAACCCTTTATGAATTACGGGATGCCGATCATGAACACAAGTCAAACTCCGTTATTTTTCCACTGTATCATAAGTTCCGAATTGGGGGAAATGTGGTTCAGGATGCTGAGCTTAAACTTAGAAGGTTTGCCGATTTGAATTCCAAGACTGTTTTGGATACAACCAGTGGAAGCAAATCTGCTGAATCTAAAATTGATTCCACTACTATTTTACCTGTCATTGGTAACATCCATCAAGAAGGGTATGATTTTTGGCTGTTCAATTTTCTCCATTTCCCATGTAGTTAATGAATTCTTGATTTTCTTTAGTGCATAGTTCATGATCTTTTAGTGGAATACTATCTCAGATTCTGTTTCTGAAGTTGCAATTTCTCGAAGTTTCAGAAGGATTAAGTCAACATGAACACATTTTAGACTTCTCTTAACTCAATTATTTCATGAATAATTTCAATATTTTCCTCTTGGAGGCTTCATTATCCAAATTGTGATCAGAATGGGATTGTTGGGTCATTGTAAAAAAAAAAAAATTTCTGACAGTATTTCAAATAGTTTGGTTGATCACTTTCTGCCGATATCCATTTAGGTTGCTTTTTTTAAGACACTTGTCATTGTCTGTCTTTCTCTCTCAAGATGCAGATTACATACTTTATGCTTTGCAGGTTATACTTCACGTTTATGCTTGTGGGAAATCCTCCGAAGCCATATTTTCTAGATGTAGATACAGGGAGTGATTTAACTTGGATTCAATGTGATGCTCCATGCACTAGCTGTGCAAAGGTGTGCAATACTGTGGCAACCCCTCCTTCCATAGATGTTTTTTTACATTCACAGTATTATCATTTAAGGTCATTTATAGCTCAATGTTTTATGCATAAAAATTTCACAGGGTGCACATCCATTTTACAAGCCTAACAAGAGTAATCTAATCGATTCGAGGGACTCATATTGTATTGAGATTCAGAAAGTAGAGGGAAACAAGTGCAAAACATGCAACCAATGTGATTACGAGATAGAATATGCAGATAGCAGCTCCTCCATAGGTGTCCTTACTAAGGATAAGTTTCATTTCATGATTTCAAATGGATCACTGGTTAAACCAAATCTTGTTTTTGGGTAAACAAACTACTCATCATCGCCCTCGCCCTCTCAATTTCTGATGTTATCTTAGCTAATGGTTAACTTTGTACTGTACTATCAGGTGTGCATATGATCAGCAAGGCTTAGTTCTGAAGTCACTAGCAAAGACAGATGGAATTCTTGGACTTAGCCGTGGAAAAATCAGCTTACCTTCCCAGTTAGCAATCCATGGCAATATAAAAAATGTAGTTGCACATTGTCTTGCTCCTGATGCTACTGGTGGTGGATATGTTTTCTTAGGCAATGACTTTGTACCACCACACCAGCAGATGGTGTGGGTTCCCATGCTTAATAGCCCTTTTATGTAAGTAACCACAGGTTCTTTGATATGCCATTCTTTACTTCTTTCTTTCTCTTTTACTCCATGTATTCTGACTATTTTTGGCTTTAGAAATTCGTATCGTGCAGAAGTGACTAAAATTAGCTATGGAGGGAAGCAACTTAGTTTAGGTGGTACAGGTGATGGATTTGGAAGTGCAGTTTTCGACAGTGGTAGTTCATATACATATTTTAGTAAAGAAGCATATAATGACTTAGTTGCCAGTGTAAGTATCATCTTCATTTGGGAGAGAATTCTACAACTTTCTTTCTTTTCTGGAGGTTTCTTTATCTGCCTTTTATTATGCAGTTTCAAGATATTTCAGCCAAAGGGCTCTTTTTGGATTCTTCAGATGATACTTTTCCTATCTGCTGGAAATCTAAATTTCCAATGAGGTCTAAATTATACACTAATCCATTGAATTAGGCAAAACTGGCTTCATAATACTAAAAGAGTTTTGCTCAACCCTTTTTTTTTTTTTTTTTTTTTGTTGCAGGTCCATGGCGGAGTTAAAACAGTATTTCAAACCTTTGGAACTTCACTTTGGGAGCAAATGGTGGATTGTCTCAAAAAAGCTTCATATTCCTCCAGAGGGTTACTTAGTTACAAGTGTAAGTTTTTCTTCTGTTCTTTTCACACAAAAGTTGTTCTTCTTTCCTTCTTGCTTAATCTTAGATCGTATCTTCTTGGTGCTGCAGAATAAAGGTAACATATGCTTAGGAATCCTCGAGGGAAGCCACATTGATGATGAATCAACCGTAATACTAGGAGGTATATTTCAGCCTTCGATGTTTTCAACAGTTGTCTGAATCAAATTCTTTAGCTTAGAGTTAGGTTAGTCAAAATACTAATGTTAAATTTTCGTCAACTTTTGTTGTTGCAGATATATCGCTACGAGGTAAGCTATTTGTATTTGACAATGAGAACCAGAAAATTGGGTGGATAAAGTCGGATTGTGACAGGCCAAGGATGTTTGACAGTCTTGTGATTTCTTAGAGGCATGGATTTCTGAATCTTGTTTAACCTCTTTGTCTGATTAATGACATCAATTTTTCTGCTTTTACTTTGTCCTAATTCTTACACTTTTCTGGCAGGAGCAGGTCCCAACTTGCAGATGAAAATTTGGCTACCTCTGTCACTGACTTGAATTTTTTCAAGCTACAAACTTCATTTCTAACTTTTTTTTGTATAGCTGGTTTTGCTCCCCTTTGTACAGAATAGATGCTATATATATATACACGTTATATTATATAAAGCTTACACTTGATCTGTATTCTTTAAATAAAGAAAGAAAGCATTAGAATGAATGTTTCCCACTGGACTGTTAGACTTAAAGAATTCATCTTTCCAAAACCTTTCATTCATTGTAATGCAGAGTTCGATAATATGTTGGATAAAAAAAGATGGAGTTTTTTTTTCTTTTTCTTTCCCCCAAAGCTATGCAACAATTAAGAAATGAAATGCACTTGTAAGCAAAGGGAAAGTAGAACTTTTTTCTCAAATTCAAAGTAATAGTTAAGTTACCTATATGAAACCCGACATCAATGACTATATTAACACACAGGCTTCAATGACAGAAGATAAATTACTCGTTATATCAAAATTGTAATCTCACAACCACAGCTTTTTCTAGGAATGATGCTGGGTTTAGCTGGACATCATGGCCTGGTTCGTTGCCTGTAAAGCTTGGTTAGCAAAATACCTGACATCAACATCTGGGTCTTCATTAAGTTCAAGTAGACAAGGTTGGATAGACTTCTCCACAACCTGCCATTTCACAACATACGAGAATTATTCATGTAAGAAAGAGTTCTTGAAATTATTCATGTCCATAAAGATGCAAGCAGACAATCTCTTACCGATTGATCAACTATGGGAATAAGAGACTGCAAAACCTTTGCAACGTTGAACTTAATATTGGGTACTCTGAAAGTGTAGTAATTTACCATCAGAAAACTAGTCTGGGAAATGTACTGTGTTACATCTTAGCCAAGCTCAAATCAAGAAACCTTACCTGTCTTTCGATGCAGTAATGATCACAGGCAGAAGTTTGGAACAAGTAATTTCTGAACCCATTACAGGAGCAAGAAGTGAAATTGCATATAGAATGGTCATCCGGTAAAGATAATGCGGGTCATTTATCATGTCCAGAACCTGTCGAAGAAAAAACAAGTCAAGCTCAGGAAGTGCAAGAAATGCAAAATCATATAGTTTGAATTGTTTACTGAGATATCTTCTCATATCAGTTGCATGTGAACTCCAAATCATACTAATCTTATCTGTCATACGTTAGGTAACTTTTTCCCCAAGTATCTAATAAGAAACAGTGTATCTATGAAAAAAACTAAACAAGAATTAGCACTTCACTCCTTTTGATAGAACCAGACAGAAGAATTCAAACAGTAGAGTGGGTCATAAGGGAAACCTGTGGAATGATGTGTTCCATAGCCCATTCAGGGCCAAATTCTTCTGCGAGGCGTTTCACATTATTTGCAGCTGCATCTCTGATTGAATAAACCTTCAAATTGCAGTAAACAATTTCATAATTAGCTCGAAATCATACAGTATCACATATCTGAAGTATCATATTATGCGTCAGACAGTTGTCATGCTCAAAATAGAAACTAAGAATCAAAGATAAATGACATCAAACAAGGACAAGAGAAGCAGTATTATCATATCCAATCTACAGAAAGACATGATGCTTTGAACTCTTTTTTTATAAGATTGTGAATTGTTGCAGTAAACAATTGCAGATACCAGATAATTGGTATTGAGCATCAATCCCTTGAAAGCAATAGATGGATAAGAATGTCAAATAATCGTTAAAAGAAAATCTTCAGCAAGAACAAAAGCCCATAAAATTTTAGGTCATGTGAAAGTAGTATTTAGGTCATGTGATTTGGGAATTCAAAAGCCCATAAAATTTTATTAAGCCAGTTTGACAGAAAACAATTTCACAGATTAAGAATGGATGCTTTTTATTACTGAGGAGCCAGCAAGAACATCCATTATATTTCATTAACTTGTATGTGGGAGGCAAATTCACCTTGTCTTTCAGCCATTGCATACAGAGAGCACCAAGCTTATCATCAAAAAAGCCCACACCCAACTGACTAGCCAATAAAGGTATGTATTCGATTATTGCAAGTCGGACTCTCCAATGTCTATCTTCTGCAAGCTCAACAATAGCAGGCAGGAGGGACTGGGAAAGCAGATCAATTCCAATCACCTGCATTGGTAGGCAATATTTACTTATTTACTGGACATAGACATTTAATAAAAATGTGAATGGCTTAGATTCAAAGTTGAAAGACAGAGTCCTAAGTGAAAAGTGTGTACTCAAACCAACCTGGTTCACTTGATCAAGCTTGCTAATAATATTCAATCGAACATCAGGGAACTCATCCTTCAGAAGAGAAAGAAATATTGGCAAAAGCTGCTCTATTGTTGCATCCTGAAATTATCAGCCAATGGACTTGTCATAAAAGATTTTAAAAATTTATGCAAGACTCGGGAAAACACAACAAAGAAACTCAGAGATGAATATTCGAGTACAAAAGTTATCTAAAGAGCCCTAGGTATTAGTCCAACACTATCCCCAGTCCACCACCAACAAAATCGAATCCACATGTTGAACAACTGACTATAAAAGCATTAACATTACCTAGAATAGCATTGATATCGCAGAACACATTCTCTGGCTCTCAACATCAAGACCGAAATAATTCTTACCATACCATTTATACAGTGCATGTTCATTTACTTGAGTTTCCATTTATGAAATCCAAGCATATATGTAAAAATATATCCACCAACAATATTTCTTCAATAATCAAGATATCAGGTTACTGTGAGTTACCATCATAACATGTTAAATCTTGCAAAAAATGCAATGCAGATAAAGTAGACTCACAAAGTAAAATATGATATTCTCAAGAACATGTGGTCTTTGAAAACATATGCAGCATTACCTTCCCTAGAACAGGTGCCATTCCCATTATAACTGAGGCTAAGGCAGAACGAACATGCTGGGATGAATCTGATGATAATTCCTACAAGAGGAGAGATATTTACTCAGTTTCTAGTCACTGGGATATATAATGCTGGTAAAGAGAAAAACGCATTCAGTTTCAGCATTTCCACACCTTCACACATGGGAGGATATGCTGGATAGCAAGTTCAGGACTCAATATGCGGCAGAACTTGGTAACTTTCCCAGCAGCAGCTATACGAACTTCAGCCTCATTATCACGAAGTAATCGAACATATGCAGGAACCAAGTCCGCTCTAAATAGCCACAATAGTTAGACATTAACTATGGATATGATAAAGAAATGAAAACCATTCCAAACTTTCAGATGACTCAACTACCTTGTAGCTTCTGGGCCAACTGCTTCACATAGCTCATATAGTTGATTTGCAACCATATAACGAACTCGCCAAGACTTATCCTGTAATTTGAAGTTGTCCTTATATTAGATGCTTCCATGGGAAAATAAAAATTGACATTGAAATTTAGAGAGAAGAATATATCATTATAGATGCAACAATTAATCTTGGGAAATTTTCTTCCATTAGGAAGTACAGAGAACTAAACCGAAGTCTGATGTTAGCCATAACTCACAGTTAATTTTGAATTAAAAAAGAGCAATTCAGATCAGAAGCATAAGGTAAATGTCAACAACCTAAAGACAGATACTGCTATTTCTTAATAAAAACCCAGTGCACTTCTGAAAGCACTTAAGCTACAGAGGTAAAAGAAGAAATGAATGCAATGAATGGTCACAAAGAGACATTGTTCCAGAAGCAATGAACTTCTACGAGGGTAGAACTAATTACTCAGTACCTGAGAAAAATTAACAATGACTGGAAGAATTTGGGCTACACAATCTTGAGGCTCCAAGAGCTTTCCAAGAGCTGCACAACCTTCAACAGCCAACAACCTGACAGAATCTTGATCTGAAATAGCAAAACTAAAGATCTTAGTCCCATAAAATAATGATTGATATAAAAAAAAAAAAAAAAAAAAAAAAATTGGATTCACTGTGATGAGTGAATATTTACAAAACCCTGATAGCTGGTGCAAAATCTAGCAATAATGATAGATGACAGACCAATTTCATAATTCCAGAAAAATTAATTAGTAGGTCCATTGTTACATGTGGTTCGCCAGAATATCTAGATTCACTACCATTAGTACCATTCAAATTAGATTTCGAAAGCCACAGTCATTAAAACAACACTCGTGTATAAAGTAGTGTAAGCTAAACTAAGCACCAAGTGGAAATAGGAGTGGTTGACACATTTTCTCCCTCTAAACCTATGCCACGATAAAACATATCTTGAACATTGAGGATAGGGGACAGAAAAAGACGAAAAACAAAGGCAGCAGTACTTGTTGCAATAGATTGCAATGCATAATCAGTAGCAATTTTTTACAATAACATGAAAGTACTTAACTAAGGAAACCCATTAAAAGGACAAGTATGGAAAAGGACAATTTCAAGAAACCTCTGATGATGTTTCTTCTCAAAGAGCGGAATTCAACGAATAGAAAATATTGGATTCCATGGATTGCCAAATTGGAAAATGTAAAAAAAAAAGAGACCTCATCAAAGCACTTAACTAGAAACACGATAAAATAAGAAAAGCAAAAAAGGATACAATTTTGAGATGATCTTACTGTTGGTGATGTTTCTTCTCAACGAGAGCAAAATTCAAAGAATAGAAAATAGGATCTACAATTTACAAAGTGGGGAAAATCTAAGGAAACACAAATCATACCATCTTGAGTCAGATCCTCAAACATTGACATGATATCAGTCTTCAAATGTGGTTGATCAACCGTAGCAGCAAACTTTCCAAGATTTGTAGCAGCAGCTCTCCTTACCATAGGCATGTCATCTTGACATAAGTGGCCATAGATAGTCCTTAATTCCGTTTTCAATGTCTCTGCGGATGATGTATAGGCAATGTGAAACAATCCACAGGATGAAACTCGGGCTGTAAACCACTCACCCCCAGCTAATCTCTGAATATAACATGATCACCAAGAAAAGTTGTGAGCTGGAGATTACTGTTACAAACGTTACTATGAATATCAAGAACAGGAATGATAATGAATCTCATGCATTGACAAACAATGTAGGTCTAATAGCTGTACACAACTGGAGTATCATGTATCCTTCAGTTTCAGATTGTAAATGGAAAGTATGGAGGAAAAAATCCAAATAAAAACGATAACCTTATTTATGCATTACCCAGTGGGCATGCAAAGGATGACCACCCCCACCCTCACCCCCACCCCTGCAGTTTCCATTGGAGGTCAGTAGGGTTTTCATAGCACTAGTACTGAACTAGTCAAAATTAAATTTTACGACCTCTAGCTCTAATATCAAAGGTAGGGGAGATGGCTGTTACCGCTGCATCAAAAGCCAAGACTTCCAACAGAAATGCAATGTCCCTCAAGTACTGACTCAATTCCAGCCATGCACTGATGCCACCATGTGACATCACCCCACATGGACAGCTTTTCTACTCACTACAGTGAACATGTAAGGTATAACAAAAATCCTACTGTATAAGGTCAGTTAGACAACTAGAAAAGACTGTCTTTCAAAAATTGTCCATAATTGAATAAGCCTCCTCTATCTAATACTTCCGTACCAAATTACGGCTTCTAGAACACTAGGAACCAAGTTCACACAGTAATTTCCAAATCAGGTAGAGTAAGCTTGTAGCTTTAGATTATTCCAAAGTCATAAAGTAATGTATTTAACGGCGAAGATCTAATCATCATGTATACAGCCATTCAGAGAGAAATTTGATACAGTCCAGCTAAAATCATTCAGAGTGGCTTTTCATAAGCATGTGCGCCAAATCTGCTCCATGATCAAGAATATGGACATAGTAATCATGAAGCATATTTAGCATAAATATAACATAACCTTAGCCTAATAACAAGTATCATCACAGTTATGTCACAAGTTACCGTGAAATCCATGTTAATGTCTATCTTCAATCTTGGGTATCTATGTAACATAATTATGCCATATCCTAAGGAATATTTAATTACTATATTTCCTTCTAATTCTAGAAACACTTAAGACAGAAATTTTGACAAAACTTCTTTAGCTTTTGCAATTCACAATTTTTTTTTTCAACCAGAGCTCATAAAGTAATATGCTTATGGCAATAGAACAATTTTTGCGGCATATATTCTTAAGAACGCTGTAAATAGAGATGTAGCATTTTGACAAATCTTCCCCAAGAGCCGATCTCTTTCCTCCCCACTTCCACTCAAGCAAAATACTTAAAGACAGCATTTTTTTTTAAACAAAGGTATAAGATCTAATTCGAATTTGAGTAAGGAAAAAACAGGAAAAGATTAAATTTTTGTTTGAAACAAACCTTGACAAGTGGAATAAACGAATCCACCAAATCATTCTCCCTCATTTGAGATCCAATCCTACAAAGAGATTCAACAGCCTTCTCCCTAACGCAAGTCTCTTCAACACTACAAAGTCCTTCAAGTGGCGGAAGCAACACATTCGCATGCTCTACACCACCGACATAGGGTATAAATACTCCCAATTCTTCAGCCATAGCAAGCAGCACTTCGTCATCATCGTCATTGTTCTCACTCAAAAAAGGTATCAATTCCTTCCTGGTTCTCACTTCACCAAGAGCACGCGCAATTGTAGAAAGCCTCCGGATCGAGTTCAGCCGGAGTTGGATGTCCTCATTCTTTAATTCATCAATTAACACAGCTATTGGATACAGTGGCTCATCAATCATCGACATGACGACGAAACCTTTTACATACAATTTTACAGGAAGATATCAGAGATCGGATTGAAACCAGATAAAATAACAAACTAGCTTTGTGGAATAATTTCTTGAAAAAAAATTATTAAAGCAAAAGGCAAAATTGGGAAAAAGAATAAATTTTTTTTGAGCGAAAAAGATCACAGAGTGCGTGGGTGCGTGAGAGAGAAAGAGATCTGAGAAAAACCTGAAAATTTTGTGCCCAAATAAAAAACTCCTGACCCGGTGGAAATAAGAAAATGAAACTTCAATTCAAGTCACCTGGTCTTGGTGACAGAGACCCGCGCGGTTACTGGGTCGGGTGGAAGACTTTTTTGGGTTTGTATGTTTTTCCCTTATTTTACCAAAAATAGTATAAAATGACAAATTTGTTATAAACATTTCAATTATATTATGTATTTTAACACACTTTAAATATGTTTCACATGATTAAAATATGTTATAAAATAAAAGATTTCAAGCTCATTTAGATAGTAATAATCTAGTAGATATACCATCTTTTATTTCTATATAATTTTATCATATCAATTAGAAATATTCTTTGACAAACAATAGTATTTAATTCTAGTCAAAATCTTATAAAGATCTTACAACACATTAGGACACTTTTAAATATCTGTTAAGAATATAACAAATATCATATTCTTACATCATAATCATTTATAAATAATTAGAGAGGTATTCAATACAGTGAAGTGGAACTCTCTCTCCCCGAAACTCTAGCTCTCTCTTTTTCTCACTGTTTTTGACTTAAACACCGAAAGAATTTTTTGGAGGGCAATCTTCATTTAGCTTTAATTTTATAAGAACTCGCATTCTCGAAATCGGAGCAAGTAGAAGAAAGATAGTCACGTCAATGACCAACATATGTGGTCCAAGTGAAAAGAATTTAGTTTTCTGTTGAATTTGAACCTTATTTATTGAGACAGACATAAATGATAAAATTTTATCTGTTTGTTCAAAAAAACATTTGTATGAGTGCTTTATTAGCTTTGAGCGTGCAAAAATCTATTGATGAATTATACTGAGAGTCTCAATTTCCTTCCTTTGTTATAATTATCTTTAGATTATCATTTTTCTCTTGTGTAATGATTTGCATTGCATTCAATGATTATTCAAATTCTGGGACAAAGTGTGGAATTAGTAGAATATCTCTGATCATATTACCTTATCCAATTTAGTTAGAGTCATTCTGAAGATTCACACAACACAACTTTCCTTAATCATTGTCCTGAGCACCCTTTGTTTTCTGCTGATTCTTCTTCCTTACACCATGAAGTTCACACAAGTATTAAACGACTGAATGTTACACGAGATCACTAGTATAAGAACACGAGGCACGAAATCACCAACATAAGAACATGAGGTTGCCAACGTAAGAGTAATAATACACGAGATCACTAACATAAAAACACCAACATAAGAACACAAGCATGAGATCACCGACATAAGAACATGAGGTTGCCAACGTAAGAGTCTCAGACTGACTGTACAAACACAACCCAAAATCGAATAAAAACAATAATTCTGATAATCTAAAAAAATTAAAAAAACTATGTTGTATACCCAGCTACCCACACCCCCTTCCCCCGCCAACCTTCCCAAAGGAAAAGGAAAAAGGATGATTAGATTGATAGAGGAAGAAGCCATGCATGGGAACTGCAAATTCTTGAAAAGAAAAAAGGATGCAAGTTTATCATCTTGCTCCTCTTTCTTCTTTTTTCTTTATTCCAATATTCTGTATGTTCTGCTACTGATTACACTAAAACTATTCTCATAAAAGTAGGCATCGTTGGGCCCAAAAAAATGTGAAAAAGGTATATTAAGATTTAAAAGGTCTCAAAAGTCTAGTCCAGAAACCTACTTGTTCAACTGTTTCTGGCAAATTGACAGGTGGTGGTGGTGGTTCATTGAAATTTGCTTTCTTGCTCAATTCTTCAAAAGCATCCACAAGATTCTGAAGCCTTGCCACAAATTCAATGAGCAGTGATGCAAATGTTGCCAAGGACAAGGCACTGGCACTTGCATATGTCTTCGATTCATCTTCTTCGTCATCATCGTCATTTTCAGGTTTGGCTGCTGCTGCACCTGAATCTGTATTCGAGTTCCTACCATTCCAACTCTTCGATGATTGAAGCGATTTGATGTCAATAATAGTTTCATTGAGGGACTTGCTGTAGTAGTCATTCAAATCATTTGCTTCAGTAGTAATGTCATGAAAATTTTGTGGTTCTTTAGGCTTTCCGATTTCCCAGCATTCTGAATTGACGAGTAGATATGATTTTCGATCAATCTTTTTCTGTAAGTCTTCTGCAGCTTCATGAACTTCGTACAGTATGTCAACTGAATCCAATTTCTCCATTTTTTTTACCTTGTTTCCGAGCTCTCTTAACACTTTGGCACCTGCTATACCCACCCTTTGTAGTTCATTACGAAAAACTTGTCTTCGTTCTGCAGGAGCCTACCATATACAGGGAGTAAAATGTTTACTATACTTGTAAAACTGCTCAAAAATATACCCAATAAAAGTTCAAAATTCATATGGCGGAAGAAGATACAAAAAAAGGGTAAACTAACCTGTATTTCTGAGAGTATACATCCATGCAATGCCATCACCATGAATGCACAATATCTCAAAGCACCACTCACTTTTATGTAGTTTTTCCAAGGATATTTAAACGTTTTGTAAGGTCCATGAGGCGGTTCCCAGACAGCAAAAGTTACCTGCAGAGGACGGAGTTAGAAACCAAACTAATCCTGTCATTCCAAGACATGTTCAAAAACAGATTAAAAGCATACCAAGGCATCCTCCTTACTGGTAGATTCCACTGCTGATCTGTAACCGCTGTACACAGGATCATCGGATGCTTGATAGGTAAGAATTTTAGACGGGATCCTCTTATATTCAACGCAGTCAAGGTATCCACTAATACAACCTGAAAAGGAGTTTTGGTAAAACATGTAAAAGAAAATAAAGGACTACTAGAATAGTGAAACGTTATGATAAAAATTGAGATATCAATCAACCTTCCAAAGAAACAGCAACACTAGTGAAATTTTTCGCTACTAAATTGTGCAGATCTTCACCAGCCCAAATGGGATATATGCATATATTTACAGCTAATGAAACACCAGCACCTAAAGCAATGAGCACGAATCGAGTAACTGCTGTATTTATGAATTCTCTTGTCCTATATCCCGACACCATTATGAAACAATATGTTATTAGAAAAACTCGAAATCCATATTCATATTGCTTCATCGTTGGGTAGAGCTTTGCGTAAGTCATAAAAAAATCCTGCAGAGCACAAAAGCATATCATCTTGAGATAAATCAACATGAAATTAGATACAAACATTATTCCTAAATTGACTAGACACGAAACTAACCCGAAAATCAGACCTGTGGTAAATATCCCAGTAACTACAATTACTTCTTCCCATTCTCCAGCTAATTGTGACAACTCTCCCATTGCAAGAGCAAGTGCTCCTGCAGATAACGTTCCTAATCCGCGATTAAATCCCTTGCTCAAAGTAGCTCCTGTAATAAACCATTATCCACGCAAGATTAACCTCTCACTGATCATCATTTGTGCTAACAATGATTATCTCTTTGAAAAAAAAAAAAAAAGATCTTTCAAGCATATGCTGCAAAGAAGAAAAAAAGAAAACACAGAGATAATCAAACAGAACATACACATAAAATGAGCTGACAAAAGAGAATCTCTGCTTCACAGTTATGCCATTGAACATCCCATGATCTACTTTGCATCACTAAATAAACACTATCAACTTTAAAATTAATCAAAATTTACTCTGTATTTTTCTCAGGGACAAAGTAAAATGATCTTTCTAGTTTGATTCACAAACTCTAGAATACTAATTTCCTGAACTAACCTTCAAGATCATTACATGTTTATATTATTTATTTCCTTCCACCATATCTAGAAATTAAACTCCCATTTTCCCTTTACAATATTGTCAAATTGTTTCTAACCTGTTCTAGACTATTCTCTAACAATATAATTTATAACTTCACAGAAAATCTAAAGTAACCTAGGAAAGAGACATGCCAGAAATGATTTAAATCACAAACTTCCTACGCATATACTAAAATCAGAAAATAAGGGGAAAAGACAGAGTAAGCAAACAAAAGATGAACAAAATAATAATAATCAAAACCACGTTACCGATACTAAACTCGAAGACAACCACAACAGTGAGAATAGCCCAGACAGAGAATCTACTAAGATCCTTCAATGGCTCCTTCAAGAAAATAAGCAGAGATATGAGCATTAAAGCCAAACCCATCTTTGCAGAAAATATAACCTTTCTTGGGTCAGACTTGCCCATCTCCCATGCCTCTAAAGATACAACCTTTAATTTCTTCCATAACTCAGAAACCTTCTTCCTAAACCGTGAACAACACCCAGCAGAATCCGACCCATCACTCTGACGATACTCTCCCGTATACGAGAACCCTGGTAATTCCGAATAATCACCCAGTTTACACGACGATAAAAGTTTCTCCCTTTCTCTTTTCTCTGCAAAATTCTGCCTGAAAGACCCGACTCTGTTGAATTTGTTCACCATTTTTTTTCCTCCTCTCTCTTTCCAAGAACAAATCTTTTTTCCTTTTTTCTTACGTAGACAATTCCAATAGATTCTTTAATAATCCAGAGTGCAGCCGCCCATTATGCGGTTAACATCCCCAGTTTGCATGCAAGTAACCTCTAAACACATGTAGAGATTTCCCTGATTTCCATTAGTGGAAACATTCTTCCTGTATGACTGAGGAAGAAGAGGAAAAAAAAAAGTGTTTTATTGTTTTCTGGGTTGGGATTTCTCTAGATTTCTTTTTCCATTTTTTTTTTTTTTTTAAATTTTAATCTTTGGGTGATAGATATTATGCGGTCCACTAGATATGACCCACGCCCGTAAAAAACTAAAGCTAAGCCAATAAGAAAGTAATATGTGGAGGACTCCAGGAATAATTCGGATTCTGATTGGAATTTCTATTTTTGTTTTTATTTTCTTTTCTTTTTTTTCCCTTTTTCTTTATATGGTTATGTTAATTATGGTGAGAAATATATTTTACAGAAAATTCATAAATTTTAAAATTATTTAATTAATTATCAAGTAGCAAATAATATTAAAATGTGGTAAAAAGTTACAAGATCAATCAATTAAAAATAAAAGAGTATTTCTGTAAATTATATGATGTAACATTATTATCAAAGAAGTTTTGGATCAATCAAATCTATATTTTTTGTTAACTCTTCATCTATTTACACAGAAAGACAAAATATTCAAAAAGTTGGATCATATTGAAAAGAAACAAAATCCGGAAAATTAAGATTTTGAATTAAAATTTTTATTGAGAAAGTGCATTGTGAATGCTACATGAGATCGAGAGTTCGACACTCGCTGTAAGCGTCATGTAAAAGTCAGAATGAAGTCTTTCTTCAGTAAAAGTTGGACTCTATGAGTGCAACTCGGGCCGAATCAAAATTAGTCAAAGGTATGATAATTTTGGATACTAGATGGTTAAAAAAAAAAAATGTTGAGAAAGTTTTTCTAAAAATGATGTAGGTTTCTTTTGAACCTTCAAGTTGAAGATGTGAAGTATGATAAGGTTACAAAAAAAAGTAGTACTCATGAAACATCAAAGACCACAAATATATATATATATATATATATATATATAATTAAAATGGTAAAAGTATTAGACATTGGAAATTGGAAGGAAGGTACACAGTAGTACAAGATGATAAGGTTTTGGTCCAATAAATATGATGATGGCTTTATTTTCACGCCCCATCTTCAAGAGAAACAGACACCAAAACATTCACGCAGTGGACAAATGATGCCTTCCTTAGTCTCAGTAGTGATGTATTTTGTATCTTTGCTGCTTAGCATTTAAGCTGGTTTGTCTTCTTATACATACATATACATACATCATACATACATATATAATATATATATATATAGATATATATATATATATATATATATGTATGATATATATTCCGCACATGACACCTTGTTTCCAAGCGTTTTGTTTTTTAGAGAGAAGAGTTGAAAAGGAAGGTATTTTGTAATATATAAATATACGTATGTATATATATTTTTTATGACTCAGAAATGTTTTATAGCTTCTTATTGTGAGTATAATACAAGAGGAAGAGAATGCCTCTTCATGAATGTTTTTATGATCAAAATCAAACACAATATCTCATCAGTATCTTTATCTATATGATTCTTGCACCACTTTGGATCCATTCATCTCCCCCTTCCCCTCCATTTAATTTCACTCATGACTGATAAGTTTGTTTAAGGATTTTTTTTTTTTTTTTAAACGATTGATTTTGATAATTCTAAGGTGGTTGATGAGAATGGACCATCAAAGGATGAAGCAACCGAACCTACAAAAAGTCAACCAGAGGCATGTGGTGGAGCGGTAGGGGCTCCTTCTCCCTTAACCAATGATCCAGGTTTCAAGGGACCCACCCAGGACACCCGTACAATAAGTTAAAAAAAAAAATCATAGTAGAGTCTTTGAAATGGTCATTTAACGGTCAAGTTTGAAACTATAGTGGATATGGAAGAGGCTAGAGAGAGTTTAGAGAGAAAACTTAGAGAACAAGATGTTAGGTTAAAAAAATTTCGTCTATCATTCCCTTCCATGTCTTTTGTTATGAGAGACCGTTAGGGTTTCTACTTCTTTGGCCACATGCTAAATCTCTCTAGCTATTGATGCTAACTATCAGAAAACGGTAATATTAATCCTTCTTTTTCTCACGTCTACTCAATATTTAATGCTCTTAACTACCCGGTACTATTGGAGACCTTTTCATGAGAAGATAAGTTATACCTCTTATGCCTTTTAGCCCTTTATCCAATAACTCGGTCCAAGAGTTTTGTGGTCACCTTTGGTAGTGGAGATCGAGGATTATCATCTTAGTATATAAGGTGATTATTATCAAAATGTGACTCACCTAAGTATTAGTTGAATATTATTAATATTTAAATGTCATGTTTGGACAGACAAGAATATTGGTTTAATTTGTGAGTTAGGTAACAGGTTGCAATTGTACACCTTTTCCAAAAAAGAAATTTTATTTTCTTATTAATAGGTTGCAAGTACCCATCATGAAAGGTCAAACAAAAAAAAGTCAACAAACTTGGGGTGCATTTCAATAGATATTCAATTTATTATTTTTTTTTTTGAATATCGTATAAAAATAATTTTATGTCAAACTAGTCATATTAAAATTGTATTTTTTTTTTCTATTCTTTCAAAAATTCTTCTAATTCAAACTCTATAAAAATATAAAGACTGTGTTATAAAATAATCAATGAATGATATTGTCTGTTTTAATCTTCATGTATGAATTACGGGTTTAAAATGCGTCATAAACCCCTAATTAGTAACTAATCGGAGGTAATCTTATAAGTGAGTAATGTAAGATTTCAAGTTACAATCACTACATTTAAAAAAAAAAATCAATTTTATGAAAAAGAAAAAGTTGTCCAAATGCATATTTATTGTCGGTGCTAAAAGAAAAGCTTGAACAACATATACATACGTACATACATAATTTCACCAAAAAAAAAAACGTACATACATACACATTATATATATTCAAAAAATTTGGGATGACACAACTTATTATTATCATTATTATCATTGTTAAGAAGGTGTAACTCAGTCGGTAACACCTTATTTATGATGTCGGAGATTATAAGTTTGAGATATGATAGAAGTTAAGATTTTTTTAAAAAAAAAAAACTTATTATTATTATTATTTTACAATTACTTTCGGGCTAGAGATTAAAAGGAAATCTGATTTTTCTTTTAAAAAACAAAAAAAATTGTGAAAATTGCATATAGTGATGTAGAGTTCGACAGACATTCTTGAATTTGTTCTCAAAGATCCTTTCTTTTACCGTATAACTATGCCCCATCTTCATTAAAGACGCATGCACCCCTCCACTTTCTTCAATTTCTTTTTCTTTCCTCTTTTCTGATTCAAAGATTTGGTTGGTAATGGAAAAAAAGATAAAAAATCTTACCCCTGATTGAATCAAACTGATTCCTTATTTGGAATC
The DNA here is from genome assembly GCA_025388415.1 of Cynanchum wilfordii. Lineage (NCBI taxonomy): Eukaryota > Viridiplantae > Streptophyta > Magnoliopsida > Gentianales > Apocynaceae > Cynanchum > Cynanchum wilfordii. The sequence goes on from JAHSUH010003208.1 coordinate 19,228, forward strand.
TGTAAATATTACTCTTCTTCTTCTTCTTCTGCAAATCGGAGTTCAGACAAAGAAAAAGATGTTTCCTTTTCTTGCTATCCTTTTCCTTTTCAGTTGGATGATGATTGAAAGACATGAATGAATGAATGAATAAATGAATGTTCTTGGACAACCATATGGAAAAATGAAAAAAAAAAAAAAGAGCCCGTAAGCATAATTTTACATCTCTGAAATTTTCATTTTCCAAAATATTGTCATGATCGTCCGGCAATCAAATCAATCATCACAAGAAATCAAGACCCAAATCTAAAAAGGACTCCTGATCCGATTTTACAAAACAGACACAATAGATGGTGGGATTTTCTTGGAATCAAAATGTCATTTTTTTTTTCCACTCAAGAAAAATGTTGAATTTGCAGTTGCAGACAGTTACTTACAGAGACCCTTCTGCTGTAGATTTACGAATAACCGTCACTTTCTTCTCGAATACATGAAACACCATTGCCTCCACATCTGCAGTAATTATTATATATATATATATATATATTGATTCAGTTTCAAAATTTGAAGTTAATTAATTAATGGAAGATGTATTTGGGTGTTTATAGTTATACTGATACCATCAATTTGTGAAAGAATTCCGGATACTCTTTCCTGACATTCTTGACAACATAGATCAGCTGCTACCACTACTTCTCCAAGCTGTTCTTTTTTTTTTTTTTTCCCCAAAAAATACCATCAAAGGATTAAGTTTTTCTTCTACAAAGAAAGAAACTTTCAGAACAAATAGGAAAATTCAAGAAGGATCTGAGGAGGGATAAGAAGTTAAGAACCTGGGAAGCAGATAAAGATTTAGAATGTGTTAATCTTCTTCTTTGATGAGAAATCAAGAATTTCCTGTTCTTCTGCATTCCAAGTCGAGCAAGCTCTTTCTTTACCCAAGAAATTACCAGACTCATTATTATTTTTCACTTGGGGCCTGGCCGGGCGGGCGGGAGGCAGCACTTTGTTGAGAAAATTAATGGTGATAATATATATATATATATATATATATATCTAGCTATATAGATTCTGTATTATCCCAGAAGAACTTCCAAAATTCATGGATGGAAATTTGGAATCTTTTCTTCTAGTAGGTATACTGAAGAAAGAAATGAATGGGGGAAAAAAATTGAATCTTTATTTGATAATCCAACCTCTGCATTATTATTTCTTGATCAAGAAATCTCATCTTCCGAGCCGACCCAAGTTTTTAGGCCACAACAAAGAGATGGAACATATATACACCCCACATGCTACTAAAGAAAGAGGGTGGATTTAACTTGATAAAGACTCTTCAATCACTCAAGATCAAGAACCCCTTTTTTTTTTCTATATATGTATATATGTATATATTAGCAAAGATTCCCTTTAGACCGTGGTACTAGTAGTATTTAAGTTTGCTGACCAAACTCTGTTATGGTAGATGAAATTGAGCATCTTTACATTTGTACAAGAAATAAAAGAAACCATGTGCTTTCCTTTCCTTTGCTTTACCACTACTATTCATTATTTTTTCATCAGTTAGATGTGTTTTTTTAATATATATATATATATATATATATATATATATATATATATATATATTTTTGTGTTTGAGGGTCCTCTGATGTCTGAACCGACTGAAACTTTTTGAATGATTACACTTGGATGAATTTGAAAATTTGTTTAAGTTAAAGTTGTGACGTCTAAAGAAATGATATTAAAGTTTGCTTCTTTTGTTTTTTTTTTAATGCACAGGTCTTATGTAATTAAACTGTCCCTTCCCATTACCTTTCTTGCTGATCTAATTTTTGAATTAATGTGCAAAAAGGGTTCATCAAGGAAGAAGATTCGGGGAAAAGATCTAACCAATTTCTTATTTGCCGACAATTTCAAGTACCCAAAACACTTACTATTAGCTTCAATCTAAATATAGTTTAAAGGCATCACTGTTTTAAAACAAGCTCGTGCCATAAAAAGAAAAAGCTTTGATCTTGGAGGGAATTCTTTTGTAATTGAATTAAACGAGATTTTGTATATATATATATGTATATATATACAATTAAGGGATTTCGCTACTTGGTCCAAAAACCTATGCTATAGCATGTAAGAACTCATGGGGGAAGAAAAAATGAAATTCATGAGTTTTCCCTGTCATCTTTAACAAATAGTATGTTCTCTGCATTTTTTTTTTTTTTCCTGAAGGCACAGAATATCAGATAATCTGCATGATAGAAAGATGCACATTGCATGCTACTTCACTTCACACACTACCTATGAAAACTTCATCTATTTATACATACACTTCAACAAATAATCAAAAAAAAAAACCTAATTTGGATTAAAAAAGAAAAACAAAGAAATGGGTTCTAGTTGTAATGGATTCAGTACCATATCATTATTACTATTATTAGTTCTTCTGTATGGATTTACCACCATTTCCATCCCAACTGCAAATTCACAAAACACTGGGAATTCACCAACTTTTCCAGAATGCCAAAGAACACTAATGGTGTTAATTCCATGTCAACCATTTGTGCAGGGAATGTCAACTTTTCCATCACTTGCATGTTGCAGTAATCTCCAGCAGTTTCTTGGTGAAGATGATAAGGAATTAAGGTGCTTCTGTTTCTTGATGAATGTTCCTACTCTCCCTTTCAACAGAGCCCTTGCTCTTCAGTTGCCTTCCCTCTGCAGGCTTAATAATGCTACCCCTTCTTCTACTTGTTCAGGTATATATATACATACATATACATATATTTGTTCCTAAACTTTCACTAATCTAATCTGCCGTCTTTGTCTTTGTTCTTAAAGGTCTACCCCTACCCCAACCCCAACCCGAGCCCGAGCCTGAACCATCCCCTGTTACTCCTATTTCACCTCCTCCTCAAGAAAACTTCCAGTCAAGTTCTAATTCTACTGAAGCTGGTATGGTAAAGTGGAAATTGAACTTTTTTTTTCCTTTTGGCTTTGTGGGATGTTTAAAGATTACATTTTTTCTTGTTTTTTTGTTCTTGAAATTTTCAGATTCTCCTGTGGTGACAGTGATACCGAAATCCAACATCATGGGATTTGGTTTCCAGAATAGCGGAGAAAAATTGGGTGCTGAGATTGAGATTCATGTAGCAATGTTGGCATTACTATTAGCAGTAATAATAGATTTTTCTTCTTTCAACTGATTTGTCTGAAAATCATAGTTGAGAAAAATGTATGCTTTTTATTTTTCTACTATTTTATTGGATTTTCTTTCCCATAACTAGAGTTGACATTTTTGTGGTGTATTTGTATTACAATTCTATTTGAATTGAGTGACGAATTTTTATCTTGTGTAGGCAAAAAGTCAAACTTCATTAAGGTTGTCATGTCATTGATGTTTGTTTCAATGATTTTTTTTTTTCATTTTAAAAGTTAATTTAAATACATTCTAACGTTAATTCTCAGGATATTGAGTTAAAAAATCCTAATTTTACACAAAAAAAAAAAAATGATAACATATTCTTTAATAGTATATAATTTTTCATGAAAAAAAATTAAAATTGTGATAGTATTAAAATTTATTCTTGAGTGCTTAATTAAGAAAATAAATAGAAAATTTGAAACTCTTAAAAGAGTATTTAGTAAAATGGTATTCATTCCGGGGAATAGAGAACGCATTCATCTCCATAAGTTTGCAGGGGGGGAAAACATAGTACTAAATTGCCACTGTTTAGCTTCACCGGAAATAGACTTCTGGAAAACCCAAAAAAACCTCTTCTTTCCGGGCATTCACCAAATTGAAAATTCTATTACAGATTGAATCGTTATATTTCCAATTCAAGTTTAGATTTTGTACAGTATTCAGTGATGGGTTCTTGCTAAGCTACTGGTTAATCCGTTTGGATCTCCAGAAGATTGCAGCTTTTTTTATCATTTCCTTCCAGGTTTAATCGGTTGAATTCTTGTACTATTTTTCAATCAATCATTTGTGCTAAATTTGTATCAGATTGCAGTGGGGGTTTTAGTTAATAACTGGGTTCCAATATACTTCTTGTTTTAGGTATTTCATATTTTTTTCAGAAATTCTTGAAGGATGTCGCTGTCAAGACTTTCCAGAAGTAAAAATTTGCTTTCTTGCTTTAGTAATACTTTTCTTCATTCCCCTTCTGTGTCCAGGTGATTTTCTTCTTTAGTGTATAATCTGTTACTTACGGGATCATTTTCTGTTTTTAAAATCTAAAAAGATTGCTTTTTTGGAAGTTCTTTTCTGTGAGTGATGTATAGCTTATGAATTTAGGAATGGGATTGAAGCTGTTCAAGAAAGATGTTATAATGCTGGAGCTAAGAATGGTAGATACGGAAAATATTTGGGATTTCAGAGTCCTGGTTTGATGCCAGGGCATGGATTTCATAGGTTTTCAGTATGTAGGCATCATGGAGAGTTGAGGCATCAAATTATAGAGAGGCCTTCTACTTGGCTTAGTTCTGGTAGGCATTATGCAACCCAGGCGGCTACGGAGAAGAAATCCAAGAAGATGCTCTTCTACCTAACAGGTTTGGTCTTTGCTATGGTGGGACTAAGTTATGCTGCAGTTCCTCTGTACAGAAGATTCTGTCAAGCTACAGGTTATGGAGGAACAATTCAACGTAAAGAAGTAAGAACCTGTCTGTTAAATTAATTGTAATTGACTATATATAGCATTAACTGATTCAAGTTCTCATTGTTGTAAAGAGTGTTGAAGAAAAATTTGCACGTCATGCAAAAGATGGGACTGTGAGTAACAGGTATGGCTTTTATCTATTTGCAAGTTGTCCCTTTGATAATATACTATAGATGAAGCATGTTATGGTGTTCTATTGTTTGAATGCATAGATTTTAGTCATTCAATTGTGATTCTTTTCCTCATGTTTATAAAAACAAAATGGATCGGGGAGCATTCACCTAGACAATCACTATATTAAATTTGCTAGAAAGATTATTTGTATTTGATTGAACTCTTTATTTTTGTGCAAGCAGAGAGGTAGTAGTCCAATTCAACGCTGATGTATCTGATGGAATGCCTTGGAAGTTTGTTCCTACCCAGCGTGAGGTGATTATTTGACTAATATAGGCCATATTTATACATATATGGACTTTGTTGCTGAAGTAATGTTTCACTATATATATATATATATATATAGAGAGAGAGAGAGAGAGCATGCAATTCAGATGTTCTTCTATGATATGACTGCAGGTACGGATTAAACCAGGGGAGAGTGCCCTCGCCTTTTACACGGCTGAAAATAAGAGTTCAACTCCTATTACTGGCATGTCTACCTATAATGTCACTCCCATGAAAGTATGTCAAAAATCTTTAATCGGTTGTATTTTTTATCTTTTATATATTCTTAAACAAATCAAAAGATCTTGTTCTTGAAATAAATTGGGAAGTAATTCATTTAGTTAGTTGAGACATATTTTACTTCTTCTTGTGCATTGGTTATTTCTTGGCGATTTTCCTAGATAGCAATTGAGATGGTTTGAATGATTATCTTATCATTTGGTTTCATATTCTTGGTTTGGAATAAATCCTTAAGAAAATGAAATTCACAGATGATGCTTTTCCTCTTAGTTTTATCAAGTAAACAAATCATATTCTTTTCATTCCTTCAGGCTGGAATTTACTTCAACAAGATACAATGCTTCTGTTTTGAAGAGCAGCGGCTTCTTCCTGGAGAAACGATTAATATGCCCGTAAGTACTTTTCCTATCTTCATTCAGAATCATTTCTTCATATGATCTATATACAAAAATGACATCATAATTGCTACTTTCACTCTTAGGTGTTCTTTTACATAGACCCTGAATTCGAAACAGATCCTAGGATGGATGGCATCAACAATCTGATCCTTTCTTACACATTTTTCAAGATTTCTGAGGAATAAATTAAGCTGCTTATTATCTTTTGCTAGACTGATAAAAAAGAAGAAAAAAGGAACCATAGACCAATGACACCTATTTATTCATGAAGAAAAGAGTAAGAATTATTTTGTAGAAACAAATGGGCTGCTGCAGTGTTGGTGGAGACCTTTCTGAGTTATCAATACCTCTAAAAATTGGGAAATTATTCAAAACCCTTCTCCTGGAAGTAGTTTAGTTCTTAGATATACGGCTGATTAAGTTCCCACTTTCAAGGCATAGCCCTTTTTGTAGTACTAATAGTTAGGAAGAGAGATCTGAATTTGATTGTACTTACTTTTCATTGATAAAATAAAGAGGTGCTTCCTAGATTCTTATTATCTTTCTTTCGAAAGTTTGCAATTGTTTTTCTTTAGTCCTTTCAATTAATTTAAATTCAACAATTGTGTCTATAAAGTCTAACTCAAAGTTGCAATTGTTTTTAATGTTAGATAAAAGACTTATATCATATAGTGAAGATAATTAATAGAATTCTTGAAATGTGTTCCTTAGAATAGAAAGCTTTATCATTAAAACTTCTCATTTTCTTTCATTGTCATAACTCTCTTGCATATATCATCATATGTGTTTGGGTATAATCCAATTTTAGGACTAGGTACAACATGTGGAAACTTTTTCATCACAACCCAAGGAAAAAGAAAGCTATTGAACTAAATAATAAGCAGAAAAAACTATTCTAAACTAGGAGCTTCCTCAGTTGGATTGGACTCAAAAACATCTGAGTTGGATGCTTCTGGTTCTTCAAGAAGATCTCTTGATTGAACCGATTCCTTGTATGCTGGAGTTTCCTTGAAATCAGTGGCTCCTTCATTATAGGTCGCCACTGCAATGCCACTCGATATTAACTGTAAAACAAAATGCAAAAATAAACATGAAATGCATTAGGATGATGCATATTAACCACACAAAACTTTTCATGGTAACCAATTCTTTTAATATAATAGTAAGAATGCATGTGTCCCAGGAGAGTAAAGGATCAATAATATGATAATTTTACTCATAATTTTCAGACAGCAAAAGGGCATCTAATTTTGAACAGAAGCAGAAGAAACAGGAAATGATCTAAGGCTCTGACCTTTGGTTAGAGATGCAAGAACTACTAGACATATTATACTTTAATTTCAGCTCTTTTTTTTTTTTTTGGCTGTGTGAGGAGGTCAAGCATCAAATACAAGTTCAGTATCTAATAAAGCTTTTGACTAATAAACTACAAGGACCTGAAAGTTATTGAAGGACTGTGTTAAAAAAAAAGGCAAATATCAGAGTATCATGGGCACATATATATATATATTATATAATTAACCTGCTTTTCAGCTCCTGGCTAAAAGAAAATAAATACATATACAGAAGTACACAAGCAGCGGTACAGATTATATCCTATCATCAAGAAAGATGATACTAAAAGCCATGAACCCTACTGTAGCACAGGTGACTTAGCAATATCATAGTAGTACTGATGCTCAAGCTTCTGCTTGACATCATTAAAGTAATAGCAAATCAGGGCAATAATCTGTACTTTCTTACAGTCTCCTCCACTTGCTATAAAGGCTGCCAAAGATTGAAAGATGGTTGTCTTTATTCTTTAGAAAATTGTTGAAAATAATGAAATAACTTCTCCTTTGTAATTCAGAATCCTCAATTAATCCGGAAGAAATCTATCAGAAAAGATTCCAATGACTACAACCTATGACTGAAATACTGCATAAGATTGTCCTCAACTTGAGTAGAGCTCAAGACTTTTCACTTGTGAAGTATAGAGGAACTGACCTAACTATTCATAACCAGGCTGATCACCATGGTTCTCTTTTCACTCTCACAAGCAATGTGGTATTAGTCTTGGTATGTAAACCTAGAATTTAAAATTGGAAAGAAATATATATTCTTGTGACCATATCCAACTATTATCTTCTTCTTCCAGTAGAAATCGAACTCAATCAAGATACTAAAACCAATTAAATCAGCATAACAAACAAAGTTCTACCCAAATCCAACAAAGAACAGAGTATTTCTGTCAATTAAAATGCTCAACAGTTATGCTAAATTGAAATGAAAAGGGGCAAAAATTAAAATGAAATTTACCGCGAAAAGGATTCCAAAAGCCCATAGATACTGCACAAAGAATCCGAGACCATCCCATTGAGGGCCTTCCCAAAAGTCAGGCTCCTCACCGGGTAGCTTTGGCATTACAAACCCATCATCAACGTCAACTGCTCCCTCAGCTGTTCCAGTCGCATCGCCATAATTTATCTCAGAAGCTAATTCAGACTCCTTTTCTTCCTCTCCGTCTTCTTTGGTTGAAATTGAGCTTCTCCTGTTCTTGCTGTCAAACTTTCCGGTTTTTGATGAAGAAGAGGAGGACCTCTTGGAAGCTGACACTATGGTGAGCTGATGACGATGATGATGGTTATGGTGGTAATGAGTTCTAGGATAAGACCATGATGGTGTCGATGACGATGGTATTAGGAAAGCACGGCGGAGAGGGGCGTCGGAACAGGGTGCTCCTCCGGTGGTGAGGCGGTACAGCATTTGGTGGTTACTGTTGAGAGCCATTTGAGTGGCTTACAATATGTAATGAAGATTGCGGTTTGAGAAGATAAACCAACCCACAGCTCATTTTTGCAGTTTTCTTGGACATTCTGTTCGAACCGGACTTCAATTATCTTCCCGGTTCAAAAGAACCAGATAAAGCCGATAAAATTTCGACAAGTTAAGACTGAAAATGAATAATCTCCGGTTTAATCTTTAACGGTATTTCAATTCTTTAATAAAATTAAATGTAAAATGTTTTAAATGAGTTCCAAATTATGGGAGGTTCAAGCTAAGTTGGTTCCCCGTTGAAAAAGTTCCGATCTTAAATTTTAAATATTATATGCATGAGTCGAAATTCGAACTCTTAACCTCACTTAAGATATGTGAGTTCTTTACTGTGTCACATACATTTTGGGTTTACACAAGTAATTTATTTTGGTAAGTTATCTGTATTCGATAGTCATTTCTGACCTAAATCAGAGTTGAGTAGCGTTCGACTTATTATTAGGAGAAAGCTCTCTACTCTATCTTTTGAACTCAAAACCTTACGTACGTATGGAAAATATATATATATAATAAAAATAGTAGTAATTAACTAGAACTAGGACCTATAAGAAAAAGATATAAAAGAAGAAGCCCAATTATATGACTTTTTTCAATCCCTGTGGGCCGATCTAATCTACGTCCTCGATCCCTCTGTTTTCGTGTTGCAAAATTATGTCTTTTTTTTTCTTTTTTTTTAAAGTAAAACTACCCCAAAAAACTTTTTAAAGCTATATGAACTTGATTAAGACATAATTATAATTATAACAATACAATTTTTTCGAAAGAATTCAAAGAAAACAATAGACTGGCCATCTTACATTGACTTCGACTGTCTTTTCAATTCACATGTATTTTTTTTCTTTTTTTTTAGCACGAGTTATTCAAGATGAGTTTTAAATACACTTGTAGATAATAAAATTTCTTTTATTTCCTCTAAAATCAAAATTACAAGAAATACAGATTGAATACAATAATTATATAATAAATAAAATTATAGAGTCCAATCTCTATAGATCTATTGATTCGATCCGTCGTGGATTCGAGGAGCGTTTTGGGCTTATCTCGATCCAATTGATTTGATTTTTTCCGATGGGCGTTTTGGGTTGGATTCGAGGTCGAGAGCCTTTGGGCTAAATCTCGATATGAATTTCGACAGATGTTCGGTATCCTTCAAATATCTCTCAGCTTCAACTTTGGCTTCTTGAATGTGTGTGAGTGTAACTTTTTCTTAAGGGAATTTACCGTCTATGGACTGTGTGACAATCAATGGTTATGAAGTTATCACATGTCACTCATTCAAAAGTAAAATCTTCCAATATCTTTAATATATATTTTAAATATATATAAAAAAAAATTATATCTACAACACATTTAAGCTAAATTCATATTCGGACTAATCATGTTCTGAGTCGGGTTGATTCCTTGCAGAAAAAAAACTCTAACTATAAATTTTAAATAGTTGTATATATGAGTTGAGATCGAATCCTCAATTTTTTTTTTTTTTTTTTTTTTTTGGTAAGCGAATTTTTATTAATAAAAAAACATTACACATAAATGAATGAATAATCATCATTCATGATAACGGAGATAATATCCAACCTAAAAAAGATAGATACAACAACAAAACTCAACCTAAAACTAGGTGAGTCATAAACCACTACAAAAACAAACAAAAATAACCGAAAAAACAACAAAACTATTATATCTAAATTCATAGCCTTCTGACTACCAATCATTGATGTCATTTGCAAAGAGTGCTCGAATTTATCTTCTTCCTTCAACAACCATCTCTGCGATCCCGGGCGTATCATAGACCTCAAAGACAGTTTACAAAAGAGATAAAAATTGAGAGAATGACCCAGATAGAGACTGGGTTTGAATGTTAGTTTTTCTAAAAGAAGAAAAACAGTGTGATCTTTAGAGATCAAAGTAAACTCTTGCATTGTGAAAGAAAAAGAAAAAAAAAAAAAAAAAAAAAAAAAAAAAAAAAAAAGGGAAAAAAACAAAAACATAAAAAGAAAAGGAACAAGGAGAGGGATCTGGCCAAGAGAGAAGCTTAGTCGGAGCTTAGCTGCTCTTTTGGCCGGAAGAAATGGGTGAGGGGAGAAGAAGGCAGCAGCGGCGGCTAGAGGGAGAGAAATGTAGTGAGAGAAATTTTTTAGGGTTGAGAAATAATGTTCCCTCAACTTTTTTTCTTAAGCCAACGGCGTTCCTTACCAGCTCGGCTCCATCTTGAGATTTCTTTCTTCTTTTTCTCTCTCTTAACTTTTTTTTTTTTTTCCCCCTCAAAACTACAACTTTTTCATGGATTGTAACACTGGAATTAGGTATTTGTCATGCTTCAATAAAGATTGGCCATCATGGTGTGGTGTTCCCTTAGATCTAAGTAACTCTTATGATTTTGGTTTTTAATGATATTTTATTTTGTCTCATTTAATCGAAATATGTAAGAGAATTTCTTTCATTCATTTATTTAATTATATTTTTATTTAAAATAAATTTCTTCTTTTTAAAAAAAATAAAATAAAAAATCATCATTTCATTGAAACAATATTCAACTAAATTTTAGTATATAATCACTACATATCAAATTCTTTTGTCATTTTACATCTTTCAAGACATAATTAGTATAATTAAATAAATTTATTTTGTTAAATTTTAAATTCAAAATATAAAAAATGACATATAAATAATTATATTTGAATAGAAAGGACATAAAATAACAAAATTCACTCAGTATCCGGTATTCGAACCCACACGGGTCGACTAATCCGGATTTTGATTGGGGTGAACTCGCAGAGTCCAACTCTTACTAGAGGGTAAGGGTCTGGTCCAGAGCTTTTTAACGTGGAGCTAACCACATCAGGGGATTCGAACCCTCAATCATCCACCTTGAGGAGAAACTTTAAGAATTCGTTTACTAACTCTCTCAAACTGATGAGTTAATAAAATAAAATATTCACGATAACTATATAAGCATGACACATCGCTTTCACTGATACCAGGGAGGAGATTTTTGGCGTATGCCTTTGGATAAGACAAGTCAGATTTTCGAATTATAGGCTCAAAATAGTGCCCGGAACTCAGTACGTACACTCTTCTCAACACTTTTAAATATTATAAACTTAAAATATAAAATCTCGAGATCGAATCTTACTTATAGAGAGATAAGTGTAAGAAGAATTTTTTCTCGACAAATCCGACTCAAGCTATACTTGAAAAAAAAAAATAGTAACTATTATAAATTATTAAAAAAAACTAACAAAATAAACAAATGTACTGAGACAGACTGAAACACACGCTCATTTAAAACGTCCCAAATCATTCACATAATACCAATATATTATTTAAAAAACAAAAGGAACCATCCAAACTCAAAAATCAAAATTAAGATTTTAAATTAATCAAAATAGTTAAAAAAATAAATACAAGAAAATCTTTATCCTGTTCTTGATTTTTTTTTTTTTGTGCAAAAGTAGTATTTTTGGTATATGTTAAAGAGTTTGTCAGCCATGATAGTACTAATATCTTGGTTCATTATCATTAATTTTTATATTATATTTTTTAAAAAAAAACAAAAAAAGGACAAATTTCAACTCTAACTTCCCCATGCAAAGTCACATTCTCATGATGATTCTTCTTCTTTTTCTTCATTTTTTTCTTTTAATAAAAAACCAGATTTACAAATCTACGCTACCATCCACAGATTTTTCATCTAACTTCTAATTTTCAAGCCGAGTTTCACAGTTCCGACCGAGGATTTGATATTTCTTTTTTGTTTTTTTGTTTCTGTTCGTTCATAGCGCCGGCAAAGATTCCGGTCGCCATCCGAATTCGGAAAAATCAGACGGCTCGGCATAATCAAAGAGTCCGTCAACCGTGACGTAATCACCGCCGGCATGATTTCCTCCTTCGATGGATCTCTCGCCGATATCTAAACCGAATGTATCGTAACTATGTAAATCTTCTTCGAATCCGCCGGACATATTTGCTAGTCCAACTAGGTCATCAGCATTTCCTTGATGAGATACGTTACTGGTCTCGTACTGGTTGTACTGGTACTGAGGCTGTACGTCGGAGGTTGTTCCTGTCGGCGGGAGGCCGAGCTCGTCGTCGGATGCCTCCAATAGGTACCCAAGTTCCGGCTGAGATTCGCCGGATTCTGAGGCCAGTTCAACCACGTTTTGGGTAGCAACGGACGGAGATGCCTGACGGATTTCTTCCTCGAAGCTTCTGATAACCGAATCTAGATCCTGAATGCCCGGAACTGTCTCGGTGTCATCAAGCATGTCCAACAAGTCATCCTGGATCATCCTTGCCTCGGATGAGTCCAACTCGACCTCCGGTTCAACTGTGTTCGAACCGGCCGTGTTGGACTCATTCCGATCCGACCCGGACATAACTCGTGAAGACTCGGATGAGGATGGATCGGTATGGGTGTTAGTCTGAACTCGCTTCGACTCAGGTGAGTCATGATTCAACTCGTCCGAGTCATCTTCACGAGCTCTCTTTTTGTTATTAATCTCAACGTTGCTGCAATCTCCCATTATTATTTTTTTTTACTCACTGACAAAAGGGGAGGGAGAAAAAAAAATGGTAAAAACTAAAGGTTTGCTTGTTTGGGATAGAGAGAGAAAGAAAGGAAAAAAAATCCCAAGAGAGAGAGAGAGAGAGAGAGAGAGAGAGTGAAGAAGACGAGAGGGTGCGTTTGGACTTTTGAGTTTGTGAGGAGAGAGAAAAGGGGGAAGGGAAGAAGGTGGTTTATATATAGAGGGAAAAGCAAAAGACAAGAGGTAAACAAATGGGGTCGACTTCTTTCACATATAAAATGTGGGAATGTTGGGTGGGATGGAATGGAAAAATAAAAGTAGGCCAGGCAAAGGTGGTGCTAAATATATATATATATATACTAAATTTATTTTGAAAAAAAAAAAAAAAAGAAAAAAGGAAAAGGAAAAAGGAAAATCTCTCTCTAGGAACTACTAATGTGTAATGACTGGTTGCCTTTGTTGGTTGGAAAAGGAAGAAAGGAGAAGATGAGGAGAGAGAAAGTAAGAGAGAGATAGAGAGAGAGGCGTGTTCAGTTGAAGCTATTGGTGAGGGGAGAGAGAGAGAGAGAGAGAGAGGAGGGAGGGGGAGGAAAGAAACGAGGGGTAGATGGTTTTATATAGTGGGAAAAGAGGTGGGAAGGGAAGGATACAAATGACATGACTTTTTCAATCTTAATTTTAGAGAGAGGAGAGAGAGAGAGAGAGAGAGAGAGAAATGGACCAAAAAAGAGTTGGTTGAGAGGAAAGAAAGATTAGGAGACTTTTGATTAAGGGAGAGATGAGAAGATGGGATTTGGAATTTTATTATTTTTTTTTTTTTTAGTCAAAAAAAATGTGTAGAGGAAGAAATTTCTCCCTAAAAAATTTTAATTTGATAAAATTATAAAAAAGAAAATAAATTTTTTTCTTAAAAAAATGATTAAATATGTAGATCTAATTTGGATAATAATTATAAAATAGATCATAGAGTTTAAATTATATTAAAATTTTATTTTTTTAAAAAAAATAATTAAATTGTTTTACAAGATTATATTTGTTGAGATATAATTTTATATATTTACGTGATTAAAAAATATTAGTGTATTTAAATTACTTCAAATTAATATAATGCTTATTTATTATTATTTAAAATATATTAAATTGTTTATAACATATTATTTTTAAATTAAAGACTGTATTTGGATATAGTGGTGTGTTCCTATAGTATAAGCGAATTCTATTTTTCTCAAAAAAATATATATAAAAAATTTTTGAATAATATTTTCTTTAAGAATTATGAATTATATAAGTATGTAAAATCATTTAATGTGTTGATATTTTTCAAATTTAGTTAAAGTTTCAAAATATCCAAACACAGTCTAATTAAAGTGGCGAAGATAGATATTTGAAGGGAAATACAAGGGTATTTTAGGTATAAAAAAAAAAAGAAAATTAAGATATGGAAGAAAGAAAGATGTAGAGAGAGAGAGGCGCTTGTTTGGCGGAAGAATTATTTATTTTTTTTAAAAAAAAGAAAAGTCTAATATTCTAAATGGGATGGGATCACGTTTCACGGACAACTTGGGGTTTCTTCTTTCTTGCTTTAATTGTTTTATTTATTTATTTTTTAAAATTAATTATTTTTTTCCTTCTTCCTCTCCTTTTCTTTTAGTTGGATGGATTTCAATTCTCTTTTTTTCCTGTCCCTTCTATTTTTCAATGTTTCCATTATTAACTCCGTTTCAATTCCGCGTTTCAAATCCGCTCACCCTCGGGCCCACCGTTTTCCGAGAAAAGTGCGGGCATTTTCCTTTTCTTTTTATTTTTTTTTCTTTTTTTAAATTTAAATTTAAAAATCCTCTCTTTTCCTTTCTCCACTTGGCTTAGTTCGCTGGCTTCGCGTCACACCGGCTCAAAACTCTTTTATTTATTCGAATTTTTTTTTTTCTTTTTCTAAAAATCCGATGCTTGTGCTAGATAATTAAAGTAATGTTATTTAGAATATTCCTAATAAATTATTTATTTTATTTTAATTTGTAGATTCATTATTTTTTTTTCCTTATCTCTGACTCGATGCAAATCTAGAATTAAAAGTTGACTTAGAATTCTTTGTTATATTTAAAATTAATTTTATTTTTTAATAATTGTATAAATTTAAATAATTTCATTAAAAATATAATATTTTTAATTCATTTTCTTTTAAATGAGATGTATAATATTTAAAAAAGATAATAATAATTTTACTTGTGACTCATGATGTCAGAGTTTGATTTAAAAGAAAAAAATTATAATTATTAGTATTTTTTTATAAAAAAAAATGTTCTATTCTATAAAAATAGCATATATATATATATATATATATTATGTGATTGGTTATTTTATTTTTTAGAAAAAGAATAATAATACTATTTTTACACGGAAAAAAGCAGGAATTAAAATAAAAGGGGGGTAGTGGGTGCCAAATTAGTGTATGATTTTGCTTTGGAAAAAAAATCATCAAAATTTGATTGTCAAAGTCATATGATATGTCCCTTCGGGCACACATAAGATAAAGACCATTATTATAAAGTCAGGAAAATGAGGGAAGGATATACTTTTAGTTTTAATAAGGATATATATATATTTATATATTTATATATAGTAACGTGACTCGAATTTATTATCTTTCACGATTATAAAATATGATTATTAACAATATATTGCTTTCTGATTACTAGATAGGTTGTAATTATAGACAGTAAATTAACTTGTGTTTAAGTCCTTATGTTTCTATACTTTTGCCTGACTACCAATTAAGTTAAAGAGAAATTATTATTAATTTATCTGCGCATTTGAATTATTGTAACAAGTTTAATACTTATTTATAAAGAATATTTAAAAAAAAAAAAAAAAGCTAAAAAACTTATCATATAAATTTTAAATTTGAATATTTAAATATTAAGTATATCTTGATTTACTAACCAAAAATAACTTTTTGAAATTTTGTAATAAGTAAATTTAAAATCAAATACTTTAGTTTCATTGTAATATACTGCCCAAAGAAGTGCGCTTTCAACCGTTCCAATATTTTTCTGTACCACTAGTAATGAATCCAAATTTTCAAAACTTAGGATTTTAGGTATTTACAGAAAATTGATGGCAATAAATTGTCTTTTTATCTGATTTTTTAAAATTATTATTTTAATTAATCTAAATTTTAAATACAAAATTACTTGAGTTTTAAAATATACATATAAAAGAAAAAGATGCTATCGAGGTTGTATGGTGCAATGGCAAGAGCCCACATCTCCGGTTGTGTGGTGCAGTGGCAAGAGCCCATCTCCCAACCCCCACTTTGTGGGTTGGACACCCAAATACCCCTCCCCTGTCAAAAAAAAAAAAAAAAAAAAGAAAGAAAAAGACGCTTAGTGAAGAAGAAAGCTAAAAGTCATGTCAGCGTTAGGTTTTTCTTAACAATAATAATTAAATATGATACATTTTTTTTAAAAAAAAATAAAAAATTATATTATAGATTTGAATTTTTCTAAATAAGTAAAAGATTTAATTGTTTTTTAATAGGTAGTCCATCCCTCGTAATGGCTGGGTCGTCCATCATTTCTTCCCAAAATAGACAACCAAAACCAAGCAACTGTCTACGTAATCCTTTTATTATTAATCCTAGAGGTTGGTCCCTCGAGAAAATTTTACCCAAAATTTTAAATAATCGTATATATTAATTGGAGGTTTGAACCCTCGATCTCACGTAATCTTAGAAGAACTCTTTCTTTTATTTATGCCACCATCTTTATCACTGGGTCCCACCTCTTTGGCTATTACTTAATTTTAAATTATCAAAAAAAATTAAATACTATTGTAACTTGAAATCTATATAAAAGCTCATAGAAAGGTTATGAAGTAAGTGTTTCAATGACACGTTTTATACGTGTGATATTATCCGAAGTGGGTCAAAGTAGACAATACCATTGAGTTATCTATACATGTTATCAACACAATACTCGCAATAGGAGGGCGTGTTGGGAGACCATAAATCGTATATTGTTTACTTAGAAGATCTCCGAGAAGTTATTAAGTAGAGAGTTAAAAATTTTTACTCAATGACTCGTTTTAAGCTCATGAGACTCACCTGAAGTGGGAAAAAAATAAATAATATCATTGAGTTAGTTATACATTCATAACCGAAGAGACCTCTGAGTCGGATAATATCATTGATTATTTATAAATTATCTTTATAAAATTAAAATAGTTATTTTATAAATATCCTTTTTTATTTAATAAAATGAAATTAAAAAAGAAAATTAATACAAAAATAGAAACAAAATTTTAACACGTAATTTGAAAGAAAAAGGAAAGAAAATCCTACATCTATAATATATATATATATATATTTATTTATTTAGTTGGCCGACGTAATCATGAAGTATACGGTAGTGATCTTAGATCTAGAGAAACGTAGCGCCGTAAAAAAAAAAAGAAAAAGGAGCGCCGAGCCGAAAAAATAGGGCAGTAGCGGAGTAAGAGGCGGGTGGGATGATGCCGGCAGAAAACGAGGGCTGCGCGTAGTTTATGGAGTGTAGCCGAGTCAGCCTTGAGTAGCATGCAGGGTGCCACGTTTATATAGATGAAATAACACGTGGCGGTGGCTCGTGAGAAACCAGAATAGCTGCTAAGCCTAAAATTCCCGACCAGAAAGAAGACGACTACAGCCGAGTAACGCCTGCTTAAATAATTAAAATAATTAATATGCGGTTTGGATTTGGTATTTAATTTAATTTAATTTTTGTTGTGGAAATCCAAAAATTCAGAGGTGAACGTGGGGTTGGGAGAAGGGTAAGTGTAGAAGGTACGCACCGCTCCCAACCATTTTTATTTATTTATTTATTTTATTTTTCAATAATTAAACGCGGGGGCAACGGCTACTTCTCTCTATGTTTGGCCCCACATTTAACGTTATTTTCGAAACTATTTTTAAAAAGGGAAAATTAGGTAGGTTTTTTGTCCATATATTTGTTTCTTCGGTTGTATTTTGTATAAAATTATTTATTTTTACTTTTCTGAAATTTTTAAAAAAGAGAAAAAGATATTGTAGCTAGAAATTATTTTATAGAAAATAAAATATTATGAGAATCAGAAAAATGTAAAAACGTTTTAAAATAATTACTATAATTTAGACCTAAAAAAAAAAAAGGAAGAAAAAAGTAAACCTAAAAGTTTAAAAACATTAATAAAAATGAAGTGTACTGATTTTTTTTATATCACTTTGGGCGCTCGGTATCCCCACCTTATTTGATGAGATTAATCCGGACTCTTAACTTGTGAAGCGTTCTCAGAGTTTAACTCTTACTCGAGAATGAGACCCAAAACTTTTTATATATCAATTTGTCAATCCTACTACTATATATATATATATTAAAACAATAAATATCAACCAAACTAAAAATAATTTTTTTTTTTAGAAAAATAAAAATATGTAAAAAGTATACAATATTATTGAGTTAATTATAATAATTATAAAATTTTAACACTAAGTGAAAGAAGTTTCGTTACACTATTCAGTTTCCGATTACTTGAAATTCAAAGTCAAGGATATTTAAAAAAAAAAAAATATATATATATATAAAAAAAAAAAATATATATATATATATATATATATAATTATTTACTTGAATATTATATTAGTCAAAAGAGATGTACTATCAAATTATGTACCAAAATATATGGCAGAAGTTTTCTGCCATGCGCAGAGTCTTTAACATTATAAGGGAAAATCTTGAAAAAACTTAAAAAAGCTATTTCTAATACCTTAAAAAAAAAAAATCCTTTCTTTTGTTTAGTCATATGTGTCAAATATAAAATATAAAAATTTTAGATTTTTATTTTATAAATACGTAATTAAAAAAATATAAAAAAAAGGAAAAAGAAAAAGTTATATTGGGGCGAATTCGAGTCTCTAACCAACTGGAGGAAAAGAAAAAGAAAAAGAAAAAGAAAAAAACCAACAAACTACTTTTTGTAAATAATAAAATTTTATCTTTATTCTTTTTTTTTTTTTTTGCACTTTTTCATAAAGTATAAAGAATACTATGCATAAAGTCTTTTATACAATAAACTATATATATATATATATAAATTATTTACCCGAAATCACTAATAAATATAATTTATTTTTATAAAAAATTAATTAATTAACTCTTATATTTAATTACCCCGTATTGTAAGTGGATCTCGAAAGATATGAAAGATTTTCCTTCAACCCGTACATACGACTTTATGAAGAATTTTATATGTATCTATGAGATCAAGTATGAAATTCTGTTTACTCATTTTAAAATCCTATATTTTACATATCCGATAAAAAACTTTTCTGATTTAAATAAAATTGAAAGTTCAAGACTAGAATTTTCTCGTGTAAAAAATCAATTCGATTCAAACGAGAATAAAATATATATATATACAAACAAAGTACGAGAGACGGACAAAACGGAACCGATAGGTTCACCGGACGAAACACCTAAGTATCAGATACCAAGAAATTTCAGCTTTATTATTATTATTATTATAAATATGATAGAAAATAAAGATAGGAAGATGGAGACCGGATGATCCGGTAACTTAATCAAATGAAAAAAGGGTGTGAACCTTGCATGCTTTTATTACATGAGAGGACACGTACGTTAAAAAAAAAAAAAAAAAGAAAAAAGAAAAATTAGCAAGTAGATCTCTGACATATAAGGTTGGACCAATCACGTGCAGGTGGTGTTATTGACTTGTCAGTTTTTTGGTTGTGTGATGTCACGTGCCATGTGTCGTGGGTTTCACGACTGTTTTCTTTCTCTCTCTTCTCCCATTTTGCCATCAATTTCAATACCTTCCCAGATATTTTTATTCTTTTTCCAACTCCCTTTTCTTACATAGGAAATTACTTTATTACCCTTATGTTTTCTTCTTAATTTCATTTCTATCCCTTCGAAAGTGACGTATCGACACTTTCGGTTCAAATACAAATCCGCACGTACCCCTATTTTACGTTTTTTTACGTCCCAGATAAAATTACAAAAAGGGTTAAATTTTGACAAAATTTGTGACAAAAAACTTTAGTTTTTAGGTAAAAAATTTGAAATTTTAAAAGTTAAAAAATTATTTTAAAATTAAACTTGTCAAATATAAATTTATTTAGGATCAAATTCATCAATTACTGAATATTAAAAATAAAAATAAAAATAATATAAAGAACTAAAATTACCAATTATAAATATACCAATTTTCTTATAATAAATAACTTTTCTCCAAATAAAAAAAACAATCCATTATAATAAACAGCTGTATTTATTTAAGTTTTATTTTCTCATATATTTTCAGAAAGTAAAAAAAAGAAAGGAAGAAAGACAATGACCAAAGAAGAAATGATAGACGTTATTAGCAATTAATTATAAAATCAAATCAAAATTAGGTCTAAAGTTCAATTCATATTTATAATGCGTCAAATTTTGTTATATATTATCAATTTAATTAACAAAACATCTTTCAAGAAGTCAATTTGATTAAGTTACTCATAAATTTTAATATAAATATAAATATAAATATAAATATATATACATATATATATATATATATATATGTATGTATATATGTACATATATTGGCTGCCTAAATCTTCTCTTTTTTTTTTTTTTTTTTTTGGGGTGGGGGGCGGCGGAAGGGGAATACCCTTCACTTCTATAGAACATGATTATGCAATGGTAGATAATGTACAACCTTGATTTAGGTACATTGAATTCTCCCCCCCATTATGGATTTGTCTTTTGGCTTAATTAATTTTGATTAATTGTCCACCATTAATTAATTTAGTACTACATAGTAATCTATTGTGTATGTATAATTAATTCTATTTCTATATTATTTTCGAAAATAATTACATTATTTTGAACAAAGTTCTGTATAATTTGTAGGAGATCTTTAAATAGTATAAAACTCTTTATTCAGTAACGTATTCATATATATATATATATATAAAATTGTAGGACTTTATTTCAAACATGACACACTCATAATTGAATGTGAAAGATTTTATCCAAAATGTAGCAGATGATATTACTAAATTAATAAATCAATGTGCGGAATATATATATTTAGACATACACTCTGATTGGGTTGCCATTATATAATATATCACTTCCTTTTGGTTCTAAAAAATAAAATAAAATAAAAAAAAAGAAAAAAAAAGACATACACAAAAAGTATTGGATGAGAATAATTCATATATTGAAGGGATGGGAAGCAAGTGAACCTACTAGTCAAGTAATTAATTAATTAAAACTTTTCAACTAAGGTGCCATGTCTAGAATGTGCCATATATTTTTGCTTAAATAGCAAACAATATAAAAGGTTAGACAACCTTTATATTTTTTTTGCTTGTTTCTCTATCTTGTTATATATATATATATATATATATATATATATATATATATATATTTTTTTTTTTTTTGGGGGTTGTAAAAACATACCTTATGTTCTAACTTGAGAGATGCTTTTGAGTTGCAACATGTGAACAAGTAGTCCATTTTTTCCCATATGTTGTGTATTATTACACCTTCTTTTCTCTCTCTCTCTCTCTCTCTCTCTCTCTCTCTCTCTCTCTATATATATATATATATATATATATATATATATACATATATAATATATATACATATGTGTGTATGTATATATTATATTCATTCTCATCGACTCTTAAGCTAGAGATTTGTTTATTAAATGGTGAATGAGATATTATCCCCCTACCAAACCCTAAGCAAGGAATATGAAATGTTGAAAAAAAGAAATATATGTAACTCCTATAAGAAGATAAAAGACGAATAAAGAAAGGAACCATAATTTTGAAATTCTTATTGGTGGTGCATTTTTATTATCACGTTAGGTTAATTTTTTTTTTTTTTAATATGGGCAGGTTAGGTTATATATATATATATATATATATATATATATATATATATGAGCCCTTATCAACTCATCAATTGACATGGACCATGGTGCCCGACTACCAAACTTGTTTCTTTCGTTATTATTATTATTATTAACAAGTTAAGCCAAATGGAAAGAATTTCGATCTCATAAATAAAATCTCGAATTTGAATCTTATGAATGAAGAAATAATAATCTTTGAAAAGAAAGTCCGATAGAGTTCAATTTTAAATTTGTTAAAGTCTAAAATACTATACAAGAATATTCACATCTCTAATCGGAATATTAGGTTTTATTATTATTATTATTATTATTATTATTAATATTCACCTACCTTTTTGGTGGTTTTCACGAGCCAAGGATGGACTTATGCCGACAATTGTAATCTTGGAAGGTTCTTTCTAAAGATTTCTTTTAAATTAGTTGATTATTAAGTAAGAATTTAAAGTCTTTTATTTAATAAATATTTTAAACTCGTGAGATGTACATGAAGTATATATTACCAAACAATTTGTTGATTTAAAAAATTTATCCCAAAAAAATACGACTTAATTTAACTTCTAATTAATCTAAAATCTATAATTACAATTATTAAATACGGAAAATCTTCAGGGTGAAGCCTTTCCCTAAATAAAATTTGAACTCTACATACATATGCAACTCGGGTCAAATTTGAATTAATAAGAGTTGTAATGATTTCGGAAAACAGATGGTCAAAAAGAAATGCAGAAAATCTTAGACAACTCATATATTTGATATTCATTATTCACATTAGGGGAAAAGAAAAGTATATATATATATATATATATGTATATATCACAAAATTGGTGAGTTTATTATTGCACCAACATTTTCCCAAGGCTATTTATTTATTATTTATTGGTTTTGTGCTTTGTCCATGTTTATGGTTGCATACTTGGAAGAAAGGTAGGTGAGAAGAAGTTTCAGTAATTCTAATTTTAGCCATCATATCTACGTTAAGATAGACATAAGATTTAATCAGAATTGCGAAATTCTGGCAAAAATCCCTATCAAATACAATCGAATCAATCCATGGTGTCATTATCTTCTATTTTGACGATAAAAATAAAAGAATATATACTAATTCAAATTAATTTTGAATTGCTTGATTTGATTTGACATAATAAAAAACGCAGTGCGAATGTTACAAAAGATTTAATGATTTGTTACTTGTTAACAAAATCAACGTGTTCTTGATTAATCATATCTTTCTTTTACCATGGATCCTGTCAAGTGAGTGACTTTATGCCGCAATTTTAACTATATGTTGTAGTCTTGGTAGTCTCCTCTTATATATCCCTTTCGGATTAGTCGAAAAGGATACCGGGTCGCTAAAAAAATCATATCTTTATTTCTTTTTTAAATTTTAACACATTGTTACGATTAACATGTCTCGAATTCATAATCAACTATTAACTGAATTACTCTTTTTTAACTTAATTAATCATATCTTATTACCTTGAATTTGATTTTTTAACAATATAATTCTTTAATTATTTTTTTCTTAATCTCCAAAACTTTTATCATAAATCTACAATAAATGAATTATTGTGCCAACTTGTCCTTGAATTTGAATTTCAAGAAAAGAATAGAATTATTCTAGAAAAGATAATGGACAAACAAAGAAGAAAAATAAAAGAAGGAAACATCAAAATCACATTTTTTTTATTTTTTTTAGCTATGGTGTGGCAATCATATTGTACATTGACAAATTTGTCAATGAATCATGCTCTAATAATTCACATCACTTTCTGTTATTTGATTTCAAAACTTTAATTGATTCTAATTTATAATTTCAACAATCAACAAGTGTTTTGATTGTAATTTTAAAAAGATTGGTTTGATTAGGTTGTTGTGTAAATGTCTAATTTATCCTTATAATTAATTAATAATATGTCCTTATTATTGTGATTGATTGGTTGATTATAATTTAAAAACTAAGCTATTTATGAAACTATTTTGATGACATAATACAATATCAACTTGATGTATAGAAGAGATTCTTTTAAAGTTCGTGAGTTGGTATAATAGAAAAAGCGTATTCTGAATGTTACATGAGCTCGATATGTACTGTGAATGTCATATAAAAGTTAAAGTAAAGTTTTCACTCGAACAAGAGTTAGACTCCGTGAACAAAACTCGAGTCGAATCTAGATAAGTCGAAGTAATGACTTTGAATATTGAATAGTTTAACAAAAAAAAAAAAGAAAAAGGAAAAGAAGTTCTTTTATATATAAATAGACATCTTTTTTAAGATGTAATTATTTGAGTTTTACCTTCCTATTTTTTCTTTTTTTAATGCCACTTAATTACAACTAAATATTATATATATATAATCAATTAAAATTATATTTGTTAAGTCCTACTCACGTATAATAAAAAAATTCAAGTCATGACATTAGCTTCTAAATCCTAAATTTATCAATTATCCCCAACCAATTTAGTCAAAATAACTAGAATTGAATACCAATATAAAAAAAAAAAAAAAAAATATATATATATATATATATATATATATATATATTGTGGGAAATAAGGGTAAAATACCATGAAAAGAAAGTGGGTGAAATTTGATAAAAAGAAGTTATATTTTGATATGATCAAACACAAAATTTGTTACTTATCAATCAATTGTGGGAACAAAAACCACATGAAGTTTGAAGAATTTAAGGCTTTGTTTGGCTACCAAAGAGAAAGAAAGAATGGAGGTAA
Source organism: Cynanchum wilfordii (assembly GCA_025388415.1). Classification (NCBI taxonomy): domain Eukaryota; kingdom Viridiplantae; phylum Streptophyta; class Magnoliopsida; order Gentianales; family Apocynaceae; genus Cynanchum; species Cynanchum wilfordii. Next base: position 43,957 of record JAHSUH010003208.1, read on the forward strand.
AGGAATCAATAAATTAGGTAATTGTATTTACTTCTAATTTTGTTTGGTACAAATTATAACAATAAAAAAGTTTACTTCCATATGCCCTCCTCCAACAAAAGCATAAAATCATTTATCAACTTTCAAAAAATTTGATATTATTATTTTGTTTATATATTACACGAGGTGTTTAGAAGGGTTACAATTATGATATGTTTAAAGAAAGTCGAGTAGGTCTTTTGCGCGCTAAGAGGTAATTTCTAATATCAAATTTTAAACGGTTGTATATATTTGAGTACGAGTTTAATTTTGTAACCACATTTAACGCGCTGAAGTTTCTTACTAACTCACCCCCCTTTTAGGAGTCTGCTTTGCACCATTTAGATCCACACATACTCCATGTATTAGTTTCTATAATACTTTATTATTATAATATTATAATATGTATATATAAAAGTTTTGAGCTTTTTTTCTTTCAACGTGATTCAAGTCATGACCTATTAAATCATAAACCAATTGAATTACTGACTTTTTGTTTATAATAATTTTAAAATTAATTTTCCTTTTTTTTTTTTTTTTTTTTTTTGTGGTTGTGGAAAGAGATCGAAATCTATTTAAATGAACATGTAATGTCATGGTTGGATGGTAGGACAAGCAATATGTGTGTGTATGTACATAAAATATATACATATATATATATATATATATGTAAATGTATGTATATGTATGCACACACACAACTTCTTTTTCCCATCTATGTCCTTTTTACAATAATTGAGAAGAAAAATAATATTCATTAGGTGGCAAAAGCAAAAATGGGATTGATTTGGAAGATAAAGAAGATTATATAAATTTTTGAAAAGAAGATCTTAATTAGAATAATTCAAGAATAGTCACAACCTTTTTTCTTTTTTGGTGTTTTTTTTTTTTTTATTTTTCCTTAAAAAAATAAAATAAAATAAACACTTTTCAAGAAAATTGTATCTAAAGATAAGGTGTAGTCATCAAGTAATTGTATTATAATAATATAAATTTCTAAAATTGTTGGCTTTACTTGTGCATCAAACATTCATATATATATATATATATATATATATAGCTTATTTCACTTTATTAAAAGTTAGGATTAAAATGATAATTAAGTTCCTACTTAATTATATAAAAAATTAATTAAAGACGGAAACTAAATTGAAAACTTTTCCCTTTTCAATTAATGAACCTAAAATATCATTTTCCCTAATGATCATGACTTTTTGAAATTTCCAAGTTTTCCATTTAATAATATTTATAAGAGTTTTAAAATATAATAAAAAAGAGATATCATTTATATATATATATATATATATATATATATATATTTGTAAAGTACAATCATTAAGGACTAAAAAAGAATAATATAAATATAAGTAACTTGTTTGTCTAGGTCTGCTTAGGAAAATGTTTCTATTTGTTGGCAAGCAAGTGGTTGCCATAACAAAGTACAATTCCAATAATTAGGGTTAGCAACACAAATCAAACCAAGCCAAAAAACACATCTTTGCTCGTTATGAAGATGAAATCCAATGTTTTATTGCATGGTCATGGAACCACAAATCAAAAGTTATAACATACGACTAAAATGCGTTATAAAATTATTTTTAAATTAAGTCAAATTTATGATCTCTTACTTAAAAAATTAGGTAGTATAAGTATGAAACCATGCTCATTGGACTACCAACTTATTATGGAGAACTTTTTTTTTTTGAAAAGAAAAAAGAAAAAGAAAAAGCTAGGGTCATGGATTAGTATTGAGTAGAATTGACGGTTGATTTTGCACATGAGGTGCTTACACTTTCGAGTACCTTTTGACGTTTTTTTTTTATACCCACTTGGGTAGCTCGTTGTCCCCACCTTATTTGGTGAGATTAATCTAGACTCGGCCTGCGGAGCGTTCGCAAAGTTTAACTCTTACTCGAGAATGAGGGTCTGACCCAGAGCCTTTTTAACATGATGCTAACCACCCCAGAGAGATTTGAAACCTCGACCATCCGCACTAGAGGAAGCATTAAGAGTCCGCACATCAACTCTCCCAAGCTACCAAGTTACCTTTGACGCATATTATATGCATAATATAGTGTGGGAGGAGACGTGGTGCAATTTATTTCCTCATAATTTAGAATAAAGAAGAAAAAATAAATCATAAATTTTGTGGTTCTAGTTTTTTGAGGAAGAGATTGAAGATATTTTTTTTTCCCTCCAATTCATTCCCTTAACTAACTATATTTTTTTAGGATGTTTCTAAATTTTTATTTTAAAGAAATTGATATTTTTATCTATTTTGTGTGTTCTCTAAAATGACCTTTTTTTTTTTTATTAAAATTGATCAACATTTAACTACTTTTTGACACATGACCTATATTTATTAATTTTCTTCATTTGATATATTTTTCAGCATAATTATTATAAATTAAAAATATTTATTTTATTAAATCTTGAATTTGTCAAGAATACGTAGATTAGTTAATAGTAGCCTCCTTTATGACTTATGAAAGTCATGAATTCAAAATATAGTAAAAAATAAAAAATATATATTTTTTAAAAATCGTAAATATATAATAAAGAGAGAGGAAATGAAATTCCAAAAGTATCTATCCTACCCTCCAAACCAAGCTAAAGAGATTTCTAATTACTTCTTCTCAAAATAACTAATTTTCCATTTAAAATATAAAGATTTTTTACCATTTTTTCATATTTTAAAGTATTCTTTTATGGTTTATCTATATATATATATATATATATATACTATAGAATAATCAGGTTTCTAGAAAAAGTAAAAATGGGGTGTACACTTTTAATATCATCTTATCTTTTATCATGAGAGCAGATAATGAATCGCACACCAAACGAAGAAAAAAATAAAAATCAATTGCCAATTTCAATTTTATTTTGCCTTATCAAGAATTTTTTATAAAAGAAAAAAAATAATTATAAATCCCCCCAATTTTGACCTCTATACTTAGAGAGAGAGAAAGCTTTCAACTTGTGCTTAATCAACGGTTGCCAAATATTATTTCATCCACAATTCAAAAATACATTCTAGACAATCCTTTTCACACACACACACACACATATATATATTCTTCCAGGGCGTTGGTAAGCGGACTCCTAATGCTTCCTCCAAGGCGGATGGTCGAGGATTTGAATCCCCTGAGGTGGTTAGCGTCATGTTAAAAGCTCTGGGTCAAGCCCTAACGCTCGAGTAAGAGTTGAACTCTGCAAGCTTTCTGCAGGCCGAGTCCAGATTAGTCTCACCGAAAAAAGTAGGAATATCGGGCGCCCAAGTGGGTATCAAAAAAATATATATATATATATATATATATATATATATATATATTCTTATAGTATAAGGTATTTTAGATTCAATCAAGTAAATTTCTTATAAGAGGTTTATTTGAATATATGTTCGATTCAGTAACTTTATAAGAGGTATATGTGAGTCAAAGAGAACTTATTATTAACTCACATACACCTTAAATTTAGATACTGATAATTCCAATCTTTTGTAACATTCCCGTTTATAAATATATACCTATAATATAAGTAAATGTTAGTATCATAGGAGGAAGTATGACCGAAAATTTTAGATGCTTTTTGTAGTGCTCTTTACTATCAATCAAATATCATACTCTTTCTTGATTGACCAACACAACCTTCTATATATTATAATTATTAATTTTCACAATATTTTATTATAAGTAATCTGCTGGACGTTTTATATGCATCCAGGTTTTGGTCTTTTACGGGCCCAAACTAATTTCAATTATACGTATTATAATCTTAACACCAATTATTAACAAGTCTTAGACTTAACACAATAAAAAAAATGTATTACGAGATTAATAATATAATTCGGATTAAATTTGAATTAATTGAAATAAATAAGTAGTGATAAAATTATTCACAACTTACCATGATAATAGAGTACATATCCATAATCATATTTACTTTCAATAGAAAAGTATTTATAGCGAAATAAATTAATTATTATTGTCGATATGAAAATATGTCACATATGGTGACCAATTATTTACTCAGAGTGAGAGATTAGTCATTTCTATTAATTAAATAAAGATTTTTTAGCTAATATTTTGAATAATTTTTTTAATAATATTAAAATAAAAATTCAAACACAATTTAAGGGTGTCCAGATGTCAAAATGCTAGTTGAGACAAATTAATTAAAATTTTCAAAATATCTAAATTGACTTCTTGGTTTGGAGAATCTCTTCGTCCATTAATTATTATTATTTTTTTATTTATTCATTCTTTAATATCTATATCTATATATATATATATATATATATATATATTAGGATATGACGGTAGTTGTGTTATTTCTCCATCACAAAAATGTAGAAATTAAATAAAATAAAAATGGGAGGAGCAGTTCCCTATCAATATCACCGTGTATACATCCAACCATTTTTTCTACCATAGTTTAGGTGACATCTTTTTCCACACTTTTTTTAAAACAAAATTAATTCTATTATTATATATAAAAAAAGTTACATAATGACATTTAAAATATTACAAGATAATTATACATCTTCAGACAATATATATATATATATATATACCATCTAATTAGATTTTGTCATTATTTTCTTATGCTCATAATAATTATCATAAGTGTGTTTTAACCATTAAGAAGATAGGGTATAAACTCGATAATCACGTATGGTATAATGCAATCCTTGAGTATTAGTATGAACTTTAACATTAGTATCAAGATAGTATAAACAATCAGTATTAATATAACTATAATCAGAGATAGTATAAACAAAGAGACTAAATTTGAGTTTTGTGGTGCCCTATATAATTTACCATTTTGTATAAAATTCACAATGCGTTTTTTCATCTTACAGAATCAAAGGGCCTTGGAAATTTTTAAGGTGTTGATTCATTATCCCATCAACATCATTGGGCAAGTATTTTGAAATTTCTTCTTCTTTTATTTTTATTTTTCCTGGATAACATTATGAGAGAGAGAGAGAGAGAGTAATGAAACTAAGAAGATATTATTTTTGAAAAATAAAGGTTAGCTAAGGAAATAGGATTTTGGATTGTGACTGCACTCCATCTACTCATGTCCTCTTACTTATTGTGGCCCAAAATTGTTTCCTATGTTTGATTCAAAATTTTTGCCAAGTCGAGGAAACAATCGTTTGAATGTGATATATAACTCAAGCAAATGTTTCGAGTTCTAATCTTATGAAATGGAGAACTAATTTTTTATTTTTTTTTTAAAAAGAATTTAATTTAATTTTAAATTAATCAAAATCTAAAATATGACGAGAAAATTTAGAGTTCCATGCAAGTCCCATAAACTAGGTTAAGAATTAAAGTACATAAGTTTAAACATCTTAAACTAACAAGAAGTGGTGTTTAGATTATTAAAACATAGTGACAAATGAAACATACTATTTTCGAGCCACATTGGACTCCTATTGAGAGGAAGCTTTCCCTATACTTGTCTCTCTATATGCAAAGTTTGAAATTAAAACTTTACAGAGGAACCAAGCTCTTTCCATTTGGACCAACAAGTATCCGTTAATATATATATATATATATATATATATATATATATATATATGTAGATCTTTTTGGTTCTGGTTGTTTGGATTTTTCAAAAAGGGTTCGGAGAAATTTGGCGGACTTCAGCTATAATAAAAGTGGGCCTCCCAACTATCATGTACTGCCACTGTCTATTATGAGCCCACGTCTCATTTTCCCCCATAACCCAATAACTCCCTTCTCTATGTGGAAGAAAGATCTACCCAAACTCAAATTATAAACAGTTGTATAAATAGAAACACCTCGAGCTGGTTTGTTAGACAGGAATTAAAAATATAAGCTGAACACAAATCACATATCCCAACGTAACTTTTGAAGTCTAAGTTTATTCGGCAAAATAGGACACGGGCTTTGGGCCTAACGCCAAATCTTAAATCTCCATTATCGCCTGATAAGATTGAAAACTCCACACACGCTTTTTTTTTTTTTTTGTAGCATATTTCATAAATCAGTGAAAGCAGAGTCACTTATAGAAGTAAGTAATACTAATAGCAATCTTTATAGAAGATCAATAATCAAACCTGAGAATTGCAGAGGAAAGGCAAAATATATGAAAACATAAGTTTCTGTTTTTTTGTTTTTTTTTTTTAACCTTAAAATGGTTCTTTAATTATAGGTTCTCTGTCAGTCTCAATGGAAATCGATTGCTACCAAAAAGAAATGTATAATTACAATCTTTAATGCATAAAACAGAAGACTTTCCACCCCACCCCCACAAAGGCTCTTCAACCCAGGAAAGGGAAGGGAAAATACAGTAATGGTTAGTCAAATAAGTGGGCTCTCACAAAAAAGTATTTTCCATATGAATTTTTTTTTCCTCTAAACGTCAAATATGTTCATCATCTTGTCTTCATTTATATTATTAGCACACATTATATAAAGCATACCATGGTAGTTGGGAGTGTTGTGTTACAGTGAATATTTTATAATAAAAAGAACTACCTTAAAAGTCTTCCGTCCACAATTTATTTTATATCCCATGCTCAGATTTTGAACATATTTACCAAAATAAATTAATAATTAATTAATTAAACACATGTATTAAAAATAATAGTAAAGAAATTCATGTAATATAATGTTTTACCATTTCAACTCATGAAAGAAGTTCCATTCTTCAGAAAAAGACTTTGACCATATGTTAGCACAGAATTCATGCTATTTCTGCAAATTCTTTCACTTCCACCGTGGTTATGAAGAAAATCATCCAACCAACGGTCACAAAATATATAAATCTTGTTCTGATAAAAGAATGATAAGGATATAAAAGTAAAGTACAAACATGTCAAATCAAATAGATCATACATACACTGTGATGGGGAAAGGTTAAATGACAAAATAACCAGAGAAATCAATGGAGATTTTGCCTTCCGGATCGAACAAAGAGACATCCAAAAAAAAAAAAAAAAAAAAAAAACAGAATGTTTAGTTTCATTTTCATAAAGCTAATTAAGGATTCTCTAAGTTTTCTTAGGATTTAAACAGATTTCAAACTGTTAACATTAGAATTCCGTTAGCACTGGGAAGTTAGTTCCCAAAGTAATATCCAACGGACGATAAGTTGCAGTACATAGTTCAATTTTTCACACGATCAGAGAGGCAAGCCTATTTTACAATCTAAAATTACACAAAAATAGAACTCAAAACTCATAAAGAGGATGGATGGATGGATGGGGTGGAAAATATCGATAATACCTCAACGCGGCTGAAACTAGCAGTCGGTCGACCTTTTAACGATCGCATAAACGGCAACAAGTGCGCACAATCGCCAGTTACGGCAACCTCCGATCATCAATCACCACGATCAACTCTCGGGTTCCGGAATAGCATTGAGATCCAAACCACCGCCATTTCGAATCCCTAGAGATTTTTTCTCTTCAATCTTAACCCTGTCAACAACCGTAATAGTTGTAGTAGAATTATTCTCTAACACCTTTAGATTATTACTAAGAAGTCCATCCCCGCCGTTAACATCGCTAATACTGGTCCCAGTCTTCTCAAAATATTTGACTGCCACGTGCATCCTCCGTAAGATGGTGAAAAATTCCTCAACTTCCTCCTCCGAAGGTTGCGGCACCACCGCCTCATTATTATTCTCTCTCTCCATAACCGTTTCTCCTTCCTTCTTCCGCCTATCCCGACCTTTCAATTCACCGTTCTCTCCTCTTTTCCTTTTCTTCTCCCCTTCCATCGATTCCGATCCGTCAATGATCCTTGACGGAAATTATAGACGATCTGAGTTTGCTTGGAGTCTTGGTCTTCTCCTACCCCTGTTTCAATCTCTCTCTGCGAGTACAGAATATCAGAACTGGACAGAATTGAGAATATATTCTTTTATTTTTTTTTTTATTATTATTTTTTTTTTTGCTTTAAAGCTTTTGTGGAAACAATGCTTTAGGTGGAGGTTCTGTACCGCTAGTTTTAGTTCTTTACAATGACGATTGCCGATGTTAGTCATTTGCGACCGTAGGATATTGAAGACATATTTGTGTGATGTCAATCTGATGATGTCACTTTGATGTGAATCATCGTGATGCATTCCCATGGCTTATTGTCTACCAGCTTGCTGCCACACCCACGCGCTTGCTTAGCATCTCCAGAACATACCACCTATTAATAATTAAAGATAATAGTAGTGACCACTTGTTTTTCCCCAAAAATTTACTATATCTATATATAATATATATATATATATTTTTAAAAATTCTATTTTATGTTACTATCGAACATAAAAGATTAATAAAATATTTATATATATATATATATTTATTTTCTTGGGTATTCGAAGGAAAATGATATAAAAGTCAGATCTTGAATATCTTTAATGTGTCTTTCTTTTGATAGTTATTATTTATTTTTTTTAAGAAATGTACAATCGTAATATGTGAGCCGAGTATCCGATAAATCAAACAATATTTGATGAATTTGAATACTCTACTCATTAATATTTAGGGATTTAATTCTCTAATTCTTAAACCGGATTGATTAATTTCTATTCTAATCTATTTTCTTTTCTTCTGCCTTGTGTGTCTTTTCTTATGCTATTTTAATATTCAAAATAGTATATAATTCCTTTACAAATCCAAAAAAAGGAAAAGCAAAAAATGGTTGTGTTTCACCGGGTCAAGGACGAGTGAGTGCAGCGCAGGTTTAAAAGCGCACAATAGAAAAGCATTGAAAATATTGGTAAAATATTATTATTATTTTCCACGGAAATGTGTAAAACGATGGTTTCTTTGATGGTTCCAAACAAAGACCAAAACGATGACTTAGTTAGTTGGGTCAAAATTTTATAATCATAAATTTTTTTTTTTTTTTTTTTTTTTTTTTTTTGTAAGTGCAAGTATATAGCAACTGGAAAAAAATGAAACAACAACAGAAAAAGAAAGTCCTATCACCCAATGTGTTCACCCCAAAGAGTAGGGTTAATAAGATCGGTGGAACAGACCACAAAAAGAAAGAGGGTTAGCCCATTTTGCTAAAAAATGGGCGAGAATTACAATCTCGGGGGGCAAAAGAAATAGACCAGAAAATATTCTTAGCAATCAAACGACGACCTTCTTCAAGCTTGGTAAAAATCCTCCAATCATCAAAATTTGTCAATCCTTTGAGGGCAAGGATAACATTGGAAGCATCACCTTCAAACCAAACCTTTGAGCTTCAACTCCCCTCGCAAGTTTGAGAGCTTGGATAGCGCGCTTGCTTCCGCACAAAAAGGATTTTCGGATTGAAAGCGGTTGACCCAAGCTCCCACTATGGCACCTCGGGAGTTCCTAAGAATACACCGGTAGTAGTAACACCCTCTTTGAAAGGCAGATCAAAATTAAATTTGAGTTCTCCAACGGTGGGGGTTGCCCAAAACCCGTGACCCGAACCCCTTGATTTATACTCTTCCTAGTTTTCCTCGGCTTACCAGCCTTCCAGTACTTTCCTAGCTGTTTGTTCACCACATCTCCTATGTCCTCCCATTTCGTATCCTCATTATCCATCCATTTCTTGTTTCTAGCTAGCCGGATATGCTCCAGTGTTAAGACCACAAAATGTTTCATTTTCTCCTTCTCTTCCTCATCCATTGGCATATGGTTACGATCCCCAAACATCAACTCAATCCACTCCCCAAAAAGACAAGTGCGGAAAAGCTTCCACCGCGCACTTGCCATGGAGAATTCCACCAGGCGATTTACTTGCCGGACAATCTAATGCCAAGTGATGGACAGTCTCCTCATGTTGTCCGCAGAGATAGCAAGTCGTATTTACTGTGTTGTTAAACTTATGAATTCTATCCGGAGTTGGAATTGCCTTGTTCGCCCATTTCCATAGCATTAACGCATGTCTTCCATGTAAATTCGCTCCCCGAATGAGATCCCATATCTTTGATAAGTCATTGTTACCATTGTCTTCAAACCTAGTCTTACATAGCATGTTGTAAGTGGACTTGGCGGTGTATATCCCGGCGAGGAGGGACACCCGGATAGCCCTATCACACTCCGTATCCAAGATAGGTGTGTCCAAAAATTATGTCGGCAACTTGGGTTGGGAAGATGCTCATGACTTTGGCAACATCCCATTCTGTTCCGTCTAGATTCATAAGATCACAGACTCTATCTACATTAACGGGGATGGAGCTATTTGCGGGAATGTAATGGTTTACCGGCTTAGGTAGCCACGGGCCCCTGGTGATACCGAGTTGGGAATTTTTCCCCCCCGCGGTAGCACATACCTTCCTTAAGCGTATTGAGGACAGTCCCGATACCACCCCAAATCCAAGAAGAAACTTGTTTGGTCCGCTCGTGTCTAGAATGCGTCTGCCCCGTAGATATTTAGCACGAATCAACTGCACCCATATCTTCCCTGGTTGAGTAGCCGCCCAGCTAATTTGGTTACGAGAGCCGTGTTGGTGTCTACAAGCCTCCTTATCCCCGATCCTCCTTGATGTTTAGGTGTGCAAATTTGATCCCATGATTTGAGAAAAAGATGATGTGTTTGCTCCTCCCGGATTTCCCCCAAAGAAATAGCCTCATTTTCCTTTCCATTTTGTTCAGCAAATCCTTCGGTAACATGAAAGTTTGCATTGTATAAACCGGTAGAGTTTGTGCCACTGTTTTGACCAATATGAGTCTTCCCGCCATTGACAACGATCTTTGTTTCCAACCACCCAATTTCTTAGATAGCTTGTCCATTATACCAATAAACACATGTTTCTTGGATTTAAATTGACAAAACTCCTCCCCCCAAATATTTCCCCGATGGCGGCATTCCTTCATTCCCATAATTCCGCATATCTTGGCCCGACTGTTTCTAGACAAATTGACACTGAAGTGTATAGAAGATTTTGCCCAATTAATTTGTTGACCAGTATTTGAACAATATTCCTCCGGAATACCCGTGACTTCCTTTGCTTCCGCTTGTTTGCACAACAATAAATGACTAGGTCGTCCGCGTACATAAGGTGAGTTACGCGGACCGTACCTAGAGGTTTTGATACCCGCCAATTCCCCAAAACAGCTCGTTCCAACATCCTAGATAACAAATCGAAAGGATTGTGAATAAAGGTCGGGGAAATAGGGTCCCCTTGCTTTAATCCTCTTCCCGCATTAAAAATCCAAAAGGTGACCCGTTCAACAAAATTGAGAATTTAGGAGTAGAAATACATTCTTTGATGAATTCAGAGAACTTTGGAACTAAATCCAAACTGCCGCATAATCTTCAAGAGGATTCCCCGTTCTACACGATCGTAAGCTTTAGCCAAATCCACTTTGATTGCCATGTAACCTTTAACACCTTTCTTCTTGTTTAGGTACAACATGATCTCATGATTAGTAATGATATTGTCTTGGATTGATCTATTAGGCACAAAAGCCGCTTGGCTTGGATGGATAATGCTCTCGAGAAGAGGTCTCAATCTTGCGAAATTATCTTAGTCACCGCCTTATAAATCACATTGCAAAGAGCTATTGGTCCGAAGTTCTCCACCTTAGTCGAATTTCCAAGCTTTGGCATGAGGGCAAAAAAGTGTGGTTAAAAGCCGGCTTGATTTTCCTTGTCTCAAAACACCTGAATTTCGAATCACATCTTCCCCACGATGCCCCGATAAGATTTGAAAAAAATCACCGTCATGCCATCCGGTCCTGGGCTTTTTATGAATACCCGTCCCACACACTGTCTTCCCGATTTCTTCGGGAGTTGGCTTGCTCTCTAGCATAACGTTGTTGGCATGAGTTATCAATTTAGGTATAAGCACCCGCAATCTAAAAGAAAGGGTTGGAGATTCAAGGAGAGAAAAGACTAGTGAAGTAGCACTCAAACGCTTCCCCGATGCCCTCGATCATCTATCCATTCGTTGTTGTCACTAAGAATTCCGGAAATGTTATTCGTTGTCGATGAATTAAAGTGGACACATAAAAAAATGTGTATTGGCATCTCCATCTTCAATCCACTTCACCTTAGCCTTATCCCTCCATAACATTTCTTCTCTTACAAGTACCTCTTCTAAGGTGGATCGATAGAATTTTCAAGTTCTATATTTTCGGTTGTATGTGGTCCGTCTTGCAACATTTTAATTGACTCTTTCAAGTGCTTCATTGTATTCTGTACATGTCCAAAACTTTGTTTGTTCCACACCTTTAAAGCCAACTTGGTGTTTTTCAATTTGGAGACAAAAGAGGGCCTCCGATTCCACGCCTCCTTTATGATCTCACCGGGTTCTGGATGAAGCACCCACATGCTCTCAAAGCGAAAAGGTCGTGGAAGCCGCTGGATAGCTTGTATAGTGTGGAGCAAAAGAGGTTTATGATCCGATCTTAGAGCTGTCAGGTGGGTTATGGTGGCTTGGGGAACCGAATTCTCAATTCTCATTTGCAAAACCTCTGTCCCGCCCTTTCTTGGACATTTGCCAAACCTCCTCGCCGGTTATTCCATGTGAAAGCCTTTCCAATGAACCCCATGTCGATTAAGCCAAGCTCATCAATGAGTTCTTGAAACCCGTTCCTACTTCGGAAGAAGAGACCGATTTCCCTCCTTTCTTATCTGTTGCTGAAAGTATCGAATTAAAGTCTCCTATGATACACCGAGGACCATCAAAAGCAAGACCAATCTCCATAATGCTCTCCCAAAAACTAGGGTCATTGGGACGGGGGTCCATATATAGTTGTGAACCGCCAAGGTTGATTGGGGGTCATTCAACACCATACAATTTATAAAATTCTTCGTAGTTAATAGAATCAATTTTCATAGAATCTTTCCAACAAAGAGATAATCCCCCTTGTACCCACAACAGGACAAAAGCCAAATTATTAAAACCCAAATTTTTCAAAATTTTTTTACTTTTTCTTCATTATTGCATTTCACCTCTCCGCCAAAAACAACATCGGCCCTATGAGAAACAATATAGTCTCTCAAAATTCTACAACCGCGAGCCCCCCAAGCCCCGCCAGGTTCCACACCATTGCAATCATTGAGTATTGGGGGCGGCTTATCGCGCCGCCTCCCGGCTTCAATTTGTAATCTTGAACCAGTGTGTATTCCCTCATCCTCCCCGCCAAAGTACCAACGTCCGGTTTTCCTATTACTCGGTCTTCTTCACACGGATAACTCTGCGGTGCATCGGGTTCTATGTTTTCCTCCATTAAACACTGTCTCTTGTGCCTCTTCTTCATTTTCTCGGCTTACCATTGTGTTCGGGGGAACCAGAATTTTTGATTTGTAATTTGGCAAACCAGTTGTCATCCTCATTTTCCCATGCATGTTTGCTTTTCTTTGATGTGCATTCACAAATACTCGGCTTTCTCTTCGATGAGATGGTTGTCTTCATTATTTACATCAACCTTGGCGACATTAGAATTTCATTAACCGTTGGTTGTATTGATTTAGAATCTTGGAAGGCCTTTAGACCAAGGTCATTTTGGATCTCCATGATAAAAGGGCATGGGCCAAGAATAATGTTGACTTGGATTTGGGCTTATTTGTGGACGGTTGGCAATATTTGGGCCCGGGCTTCTATAGTAGGGTTAGGGTTCCCTTTTTGATCCGTATGTGTAGAACTCCCGTGTCGACTTGCCGTCCGAGTTTCCGGTATCTCCTTCCGGACTTTCCGAACAGTATTTGGGTTTTGTTGCCGCAGACCGGTGGCACTTTGAGTCCTCATCCATGCTCCATAGTGTGTATCTCCGCCTATTTCCTCCTCCGTATCCCTGCGTTGTTCGGGACATGATTTCTCTGTATGGTCGATCTTGCCACGGTTGTAACAAAATTCCGGCAATCTTTCATACTTGAACAATAACCACGATTGAGTACCATCATCTTTATCAAATTTGCGGCCCGTCTTCAAAGGTTGACTGGTATCCAGTCGAACTCCGAGTCTAAGATATTTTCGCACCCGATTCTTCAACCCGTCATCATCCACCTTGATTAGATCTCCAAGAAATCTACCTATCCTTTCCGCATTCTTCAAGTTCATCTTGTTAAGGGGTAAGTTGTGGATTTGAATCCAAAACAAACATTTGGAAAAATTAATTTCCTCCGGACTCAGTTGTGGGGGCCAAGTTTGAATGTTCAAAGATCGCACCCCTTCATCGCCCATGGGGCCTGCTCTAAAATTCTATCTCTGTCGGCCTTATATGAAAATGTACAGAAATAGTATTGCTATCCAGAGCATTTATTTGGACATTAGGTCCTAGATTCCACGAGGAAGTTAATATTGCTCGAAATGGCGGTGAAGTTAATGATTCTAGTGGATATAATCTTACCAACCAATGTAAGATCATTAATGTCATTCTCATGTGGGTCTGAGGAAGTGAGGTGGAGCCAATGACTTGAATTCATAGTGTGTAATTGAGGTTGAGATAATGAAAGTAGACTTTTTAGAAGCACACGGGTGGCTTCGGAGGCTCCAAGGGCCGGAAAAAAAACTCTTTTTAGAGAGAAGGAGGAGAATTTCCACTCTAGAGAGAGAAACGAATCATAAATTTGCATTATATATATATATATATTTTGTTTTTTTGGTCTTTGAGGAAGAATGGATTTAGTATTGTAACAATTTTAGAAAATTACTAGAAATAATAATATTTTAAAAACTATTTTTTTAACCTCTATTTATAATGAGTATTACTTTTAAAAATAAAAAATAAAATATTTTCACCTTTAACATATCTAAAATTTATAATTTTTTATATTATAAACTAGATTGTTATTAATTAGATTTTTTTTTTACTTATTTTAGAATTACTTATAAATAGTATTTTAAAAAGCAACTCAATATATATATATATATATATATATATATATATATACATTTTTATTAATTTTTAAAATTTTAAATCAAACTCAATAAAAAGTTGAATTACTTTATGAAAGTAGAAAATGATATTTGACAAATATTTCACTTTAAACCATAAAATATATTATATCTAGGGGAGCAAACCTTTTCATAATATTGTTCTCTTTATTTCTACTTCAAGTGAATTTCACGAATTTAAAATACGTCAAATAAATAAAAAATTTTAAATTTCTATTTAATAATTGTTCGTTCAATAAATCTCCTAATTGATCGATGTATTTAAACTATGTTATATGATTTAATTCTTAAAAATTTATGAAGTGTAGCTTTCATTATTATTATTATTATTATTATTTTAATTTTAAAGTTTTTTCAACATTATTTCATTTTTTTTATATAATTCTAAAATAATGTGTTATTGTCCTTTCACTTTATTTTAATTTGTGATTAAATTTATTATTTTTTTTTTTAAGTTTCATTTCAAAATAATAATTATAAGAAAAGAAAAGAAAAAATCAAAAGATGATGGGATTGAATAACAAGTATGTAAAAAAAAAAAAAAAACAAAAATTGCTGGGGGTTCGTGGGACCCACAACCGGTCAAATCTGAATAATAATAATAATTTGATGGAATTACTGTTTAATTTCCTTGAATTGGGACATGGCCACATGGCAAGTGTAAATGTCCACTATTTCATATGGTGTCTTTTCCGATTTAGACCTTGTAAAAGGTTTTCTTTTTTCCAATCATACTTATAATATATATATATATATATATATATATATATATATATATATTATGTATTAAGATAAAGCAAATTTTAAAGAAAAGTTTTTTTTTTTTTTAAAGAAAAAATAAAAGTAGTCGTATTTTAAAGGGTTAAAAAGTCTTTTTCTTTCCTTTGCTTCTTCTTATTGGCTTCTGGCTTTAAAGGGAAAGAGAGCATTTGATACAATTCTTGCATTAATGGTTCCATCAACAACCCAATTGCAGCGAGAGAGAGCCTCGATTAAATACTTATTGTTCACATCATAGCCAATAATATTCTTGAGAGTAAAATGATAATAGTCTTCCTCCGTTTGTTGTTATCAATCTATCTCTTTCTTTAAAGCAAGAAGGCAAGAACAAGAAGAAGAAGCAAGGAAAGAAGTAAAGGAATAAGAAGAAAGGAAAGAAAAAGACTTTTTTTACCCTTTAAAATAAAACTACTTTTTTTTTTTTCTTTTTTTTTTTTTTTTTTTAAAAATAAAAAATTAACTAATAGTTGACCATTTATAAAATTGATAGAAGGATTTTAAAACGGATGAAATCACAAAAATTATATAACTTAAGAGATGAAATTTATCAATTTGCTTTTAGATAAATATTGAAAATTGAAAAAGTAATTTTTTAAATTTCAATTGTAATTTTAGATAGCATTTTTTTTTTAAAAAAGTGTAATGATAATTAAATTATTAATACCTATATATATTAGTATTTCGCTTAATTGAGATTCGACTTAATATGTAGAATTTAACTCGTATTTGGGTGAAAGACTCATCGTGATTGAGTCCAAAAGAAAAATTTGAATGATTATTTTTGCTTTCTTTGTCAAAAGAAAAACTATAGTAACGGAGAAATATTTTTTGATTTATTTATTATGGAATAAAATTGTATTGGATGTAATAATATTTTTTATAATAATAATAATAATAATAAATATATGATAGGAAGAATGTGTTTAACAAGCTGAAATTTTTTATTATTTAAAGAAATACATATGAATTTCTTTGCCTTTCTCAATTTGCAATTCTTAACTATTATTACTTTGACTAAATTTGGAGCACCCGAATAAGCCATAATTCAGTAGTTGAATATGAGGTGTGTATATATATATATTCTTCAATAAAGGTAATGGTACCTATACTACACTTGGGAGCAAATATTTCTTTTTTCGTTTAGAGAATCTTATATATATATATCACGTTATGACGATTCTGATTAATTCGGATTGGTCTGTAGAATTTAACTATTGCTCGAGATAAAATTTCATTCTAACTCTTATATGCTTTAAGAGTATATTTATATATATATATATATATATGATACTGCATTTGAGTAGTCTATTTCTACATAGAAATTTTTTTTTTTCTTAGGCACGAGATGTTCTAAATGAGTCTCAAACGACACCTTTAAGCCAAATTCATATCTAGACTAATCTCTGTTCGAGTCGGGTTGGTCCCTTATGAGAGAAGCTCTAACTCCAAATTTTAGTGAAAGTTTGAACCCAACCTCATTTACTTCAATATATATAAAATATAAGTATAAATTTCACATATAAAATTTTTAAAATATGATTTTTAAATTTTTTAAAGGGTCATAAATTGATTAAATTTTTTGAGAAAAATTTTTCCACATGAAAGTTTAATGGACAAATATGCCCTTCAAAAACAAATTTTAGTTTCCAAGTACCCAACACAACTATGGGCTTGACTATCCCGAGAACTGGGCTCAGCAGATGAACAGTTTGGGCCCACCCGATATTAAAAATATGGTTTAAAATTAAATATTTTATAAAAGGAAAATTCTTTATTTACTTTATTTGATTCTCTAAATATTTTTATTTTTTTTTAACTTTTATCCTTTTAATTAAATTTATAGAATTTTTCCATCACGAAATAGTTGGAAAGAGCATAAAGAAATGGTATTTTGTGAAAAAATTATAAATAAAAACTAGAATGCAAGAAGGTTTATATATATATAAAAAAAAAAAAATCAAAACAATTGTCGGAGATCCGACCTCAACAAATCCGAAACCTTAACATTACCAAGCTAATCATCCTCAAATCTTCACCGCCTCGCCGGCCGGCCAAATTCTCAGTCCTCATTTTGATGGAATAAATTTGCTAAGTTGTAATTGACATTATCCACCTCAAGGGATAATAATGGGGTGCTAACCAAAGCAAATACTCCACAAGTTCTGTCACCTTATTAATCATCAATTTCATCCTCCAATTTGTTGACTTGAAGAAGGATATATCCCTGGTGCCATAAAGTGGAGACAACAATTTTTCATTGATGTAATCTGGAATAATGAGTACCTGTATAATTGTTAATGTAAAAAGAAAAAAAGAACATACTTTGTGGGACTTTAAGGTCAGTGTTTTAATATGTTTAAAACACTGGAGAAATTTCACCCATTTAAGATCAAAGTCAGTCATAATCAGGTTAACTTGAAGCAATATGTTTGAACAGTCATAATCAGGTTAACTCGAAGCAATATGTTTGAACTCATGTTCAAGAAAAAGTCCGGGCACCGGCACATAATCAGGTTCCTAAGGTTGTTCAGGCAAGATAAAGACTGTCTTGAGTACTGAATCCCTAAATATATTGATGTTCTTCAAAAGAGAACAATTCCTCAAGGTGCTTAGAAGGAAGAAGCCAACAATTGGTTCAAATTGTGCTCAATTTCTTAGAAGAGGATAATTTTTAAGGTTAAAGTAGCAGCACTTGGATGATAATGGTGATATAAAACTAAATAAGTGTAGATTCTCAAGTTTTGGGACATCATACACCTCCAGCTCCATATACAAATGAATCCACTCTTACTCGCTTCAATTTAACGAATTCTCCATTCAAATGAATAGTCTTGTACGTACCTTATACAGTTTTTCAGTTCCAAGATCTCCAATGATGAGCAGGACCCCAAGGTAAGGTTTTTCAATATGTCGTCGTCTAAAATCACACATTCCAGAGCTAATTTCTGTAAAGATGTGAACTTTATGTGGAGGGACGAGGACGGAAAGTTAAATCTATGTAAAGTTAGAGCAGTTAACCACTTGGCAGAAACAAGGGTTGGAGGCAGTAATAAATCCGGCTTCCCCGTAATGTCATTATCCAATTTCAATTCCCTGAGGAACGGGCGTTGCCACTGAACTGATAATGGCGCTAAAACTTGAGAAAGGTTTGAGAGAGGGCTGACGCCATTGATACGGATGGTGATGCATCTGCAGATGCTCATCTTTCCAAGGGTGAAGGCCAGAAAAGACTAAACTTCTCTATGTTTACCTGCGGCTGCTGCTTCCGCTTCCGTACAATTCTATGTACCACCGCTAATAAATTCCTGTTCTTTCTGATTTGCTCCCAATGACCAGAATAGCGGGTCATGAAACTTTCATCGTAGAAATTAAGGTAAGGAAGAGTCTCCCACGCGTTGTTCTACCACTTGTACGAAGCTGCATTTTTTATCGGTAAATAAGACAGAATATGATGCAAAATTCAGATATCCGATCCACTGCACACATGCTTTTTTTTTCAATCTTTCTCTCTTTCTCTCTTTTTTATATATATATATATATATATATATATCTTAAGGAATGAATGAAGAATACTAAAAAAACTTTTGCTATAATCTTTCTCTTTCTTTCTCTCTCTCTCTCTCTCTCTCTATATATATATATATATATATGCTTAAGGAATGAATGATACTAATTTTTAGGTAACTTGCAAAAGTAAGAGTTTTTTTTTTTTTTTTTCATATTTATTCTGTTCAAATATATTGAATCTATCAATATCTTTAAAATAAATATAATGTATCTTATAATTTTGGATATTGAATCTATAGATTGGTTAAAATTGATAGCTAGATTTAATTTTTCTTTTTGCTTTTTTTTTATCTAAAAAAAAATTAAATAGAACGACTCATTTAGAAAAAAAAATAAAAAAAAAGTTAATTTTTTTTACATAATTATCAAACTAAAATAGGGAATTTTTATTTTTTAAAAGTTAAAAGAAATTTTTCGTCTAACATAATTCGGATTAATTTTTTTTAATTGAGTTGCAACTTTAAATGGGAGTATCAGAGGTATAATATTTACATTCAATTACTGTATAAGACATTTAGAAGGAAAAGAAAATTATAATTTAATATATATATATAATATATATATATAGTTAATATCGATTTAGTATTTAGTTAAATCGATTGAACGAAGTTTCGGAATTATATAAAACTTAATTATAATTATAATTGTAATATAAATTATAATATTTTAAAATATAGAAAATATTTTAAATTAATGAATAAATTAAATATGACTTTATCTACATATACATACATTAAATTAGATTTGAAATGGAGTAAATAGATAGAAAAATATATTTTTATAAATATTTAAAATTTAAAAATTATGAGCTGAATAAATTTTTAATTAAAGAGTAAAATAATATATTAGATGTTACACTAATTTTATAAAAGTGGCAAAAAAAAAAGTCAATATATACATTTAAATTAATTATAATCTCATTAATAAAATTTGGAATAATTAATGAACTAATTACACTTCAAACTTAATATATTTAGTCTTACACATATATTAATTAAAGAAGATATTATTATTATTATTATTTTTAAAAAATTGAACCGTCGAAATATTTGAGATTTTTTTTTGACATTAATATATAAAATATTTATTATTATTATTTTTTATATTAAAATATATAATTGTTTTTTTTTTTTTAAAAAAATTATATATACATATTATATAAGATTTTTACGGCATTTGTGGAAAACAGTTTGTTTAAATGGTTAGAAAAAAATGTTATTCAAAATATAAAAGATTGACTTTTTGACTTTTAAACTCACTCTTCTCCCATCTCAATCATAAGTTTTTAACCTCCTTAAATCTCAATTATAATTTTTTTTTTGGTAAATAAATCTCAATTATAATTAAAATTTGCATACAAATGAATCCCAATATATATATATATTCTTAAATTTAGAGAAAAATTAAATACATTTAACTGAAAAGAAAAAATAAATAAGGAAAGAAAAGAAAATTTCAAATTAAGAAAGATGCAATTTTTTATTTTTTTTTTTTTTTTTGGTAAGTAGAAGGAGTTGCTGGTGGCATTCACTGTTTCCACCCAAAATCTTGTCAGTGCTATTATTTTTTTTTAAAGAAAGTTTCCATTTTGCGCGAAACCTTTCAGTATTTATTTTCGGAAGAATTTGATTCGCTTTAGAACTCTATTTTTTTGGGAAGATTTTTGTTATTTTTTGGGGGGATTTTGTTTTGGTAATGTATTTGAGTCTCTCTATACCAACTTTCATCTTTTTACGGCTTTCTCAACGGGCTTTTGTGTTTGGGGAGGGAAAAACGCAATCAAGAACAACAAAGGTGATTTTTTTTTTTTTGTTCTTTCGCCATTAAATCTGACTGAAGCTTTTCTGGAGCAGCTTTTGCATTCTTCTCCGTTTCATCTGTGACCGTTTACTTCCTCCTTCTTGTCTCTGTTCCCCAAGACAAAGACAAAGAAAAACAGAGAGTCCCTGGATTTATTATTCCATGCCTTTAAGATCAAAAGAAAGGTGTGATCTTCATCCTTCAATTAGTATTCCTTTTGTTTTCTTGCTTGTGTTTGATGCTCGTAAATGCAAAACATACATATATATATTAATACATTTATTTTTTCTTTGTTTGATTTGTGCATCATATGAAGGGTTTATAGGGTTTTTATATTTTATGGGGTTTGAGGGTTTTACCAAAAATTTTTTTTTTTTTTTTCTTCAATAGCAGGACTTGTATTGGGACAAAACTTGGGGGACTTACAAGAAGTGTAAAGATTTCCCCATTCTTTGGTGTTGTTCTTTTGGTAGATTCAATTTTTCAATTAAGGTGCATCTGTTCATCTTAGATTGTTTACCATATATATCTATATATGGCCATAGATAAAGTATATAATGGGATCAAGAAAGTAAGAATAATTTATGATGATCCAGATGCTACCGATTCCGGTAGCAGTGAAGATGAACATGATAATGCCAAGAATGCTGGTGTGCGTGTTAAACATGTTGTGAAGGAGGTCATCATTCCTGCAAGAAATGATAACAACAACAAGAAGACGAATCATTGGCTGCAGATTGACGACAATGTAAAAAATGAAGAAGATAAAAGAAGT
The DNA here is from genome assembly GCA_025388415.1 of Cynanchum wilfordii. NCBI lineage: Eukaryota > Viridiplantae > Streptophyta > Magnoliopsida > Gentianales > Apocynaceae > Cynanchum > Cynanchum wilfordii. Next base: position 65,759 of record JAHSUH010003208.1, read on the forward strand.
AAGATAATTGTGAATGAAGAAAGCAGGAAAGGCAGAAGATCATCGTCCATGTTCAAAGGTGTTAGGAAGAGGAAATGGGGGAAATTTGCTGCAGAAATTAGGAACCCTTTTGTTAAAGGTCAAAGATTATGGTTAGGTACTTTTGATAGAGAAGAAGAAGCTGCTTTAGTTTACCAGGCAAAGAAGCTGGAGTTTGATAAGTTATTGGAAAAGTACAATAACAACAATGTCGATTCGTCTGGATGTGTTCGATCTTCTTCTTCATCAGATACAAATGGTGGTTTATGTTCTTCTCTTCCATCTCCATCTTCTGTCCTCGATGTGTCCACATCAGCTCCTTCCCACCAGGTCCCTGAAAAGGGAAGAAAACTGGAATTGGATAAAGCACCAACTGAAAAGGGAAGAAAATTGGGAAGGGGATCTTTTTCAAGAAACAGGAACATGATAGATCAGTTCGTTTTGGCATTAATTTGTCAAGAACATCCACCAGTGGAGGATGAATTATTGTTCTTCAGCAATTCAAGAGAGCTGCAAAAACAGCCAATTTCTGAACTGCTGGTAAAGCCATCATCATCATCTAAGGGAAAAGAAGAAGAATGGCAACAACATTCCAGCATTCCCAGAAAGGAATGTTTGCAGATTGCTTCGAAAACTGGACAGTTATTACAGTTACAAGTTGTAGAAGCAATGATGTCACCTCCAATGTCACCTACAATTTGTGCTGAACTTTGTTTTGAGGAAAATTTGAAGGATGGTAATAATTTGCAACAGTTGATGGGTTTTGAAGAGGAGGAGGGTATGTCGTCATATTATTGCAAGAGTTCAGAAATGAAATTGGGAGAAGTTCTTTATAATGATCAAGAAGAAATCTTGAATAATAATGAAGACAGGGATGATTTAGTGGGTTTAGTAAAAAGAAATTGTTTACTGTCTGAATTTCTTGATGATGATATTGGATGGTTAACTGGGGTTTTATTGCCTGAAAATGGTGTTTCTTGAATATGATCTTTTTTTTTACTAGTTTCAGGAAAAATTTAATATAAAGAGGAAGAGGGGCTTTCATGTTTCTCTCTTGCCCTGTGCTCAAATTAATTGAGTTCTTAGTTTCTTTTTTTTAAAATTTTTCCTATCCTATGCTTATGCAAATTTGCAGTAGCGGGACCAAATTGTGTATATCTGAGTACCAAATTTTTAATAAGAAAAGAGGAGCTATATATTCTTTAGATTGTTTAATGTGCACCTTTTGGCGAAAAGAAAAGAAGGAAAAAGTGGAAGTACGATAAGGGACAAAAATTAAACAAATGAGTAAAGAATCACTCCCTTTTTTGGCATTTATCCTTCTGGGGTTTTGTTTTCTTCACACATTACTGTTATTCTCTTTGCTGAGTGCTCGACTGAATAATTTTATCGAGTGGGGGTTGACCAAAAAAGGCCAATCTTTATGTAACATCTGGTCATCTTGGAGTGTCACTTCGTTATGAAGTGCATCCATCAAGTGCTTTCTGCTTGTGCTGTCTGTCACTGAGAGATTAGAAAAACTGGATTTGAACAACACGCAATTCACAAACAGAGAGTACAAATTAATAAATAATTGATTTAAATAGGCTGTTGATACATAATATGTGTACAATGTTGTCACTGAGGGGGAACCTGCAGTCACAATTCATTTCATTATATCCTACAGCAGAAATGTATAGTGAAATTTGGATGAATAATAAAAAATACAATTAGAGTTACACAATTAGAGTTATAGATAAAGAATAGGAGTCAAAGATGTATTAGAATCTGCAGTGTTAGCAGATGCAATTTTTGCACGTCAAGTCTCTACTGCCATCATTAATGAAAGCTAGTTCACACACAAGGGCAAGGTGATCACTTCCCCATCTCTGCATAATAGAATCACAAGGTTAAGCAGGGCAAAAGCGCATGAAATTTTAACAATAATCTTTACTAGTAAGAAGTTGGATCTATATTTATCAAAAAAAAAAAAAAAGAAGTTGGATCTATAAATGATTTATAAGTGATGAGAATTCGAAGCAAAATGTCCTGGCAAAGGGATTGCTGCTTCATAAATAGCTGGATACACATTGAAACTCCTCCAACTTACCTCAACCCCAATCTGATTGCACCGCACCCCAACCAAAATAATAATAATAATAAAGAGGGACCAAAAAAAAAAAAAAAAAAAAGAGAAGTATTACACACAAGAAAATTGTAATGAGAGGTTTATATAAGTTGACTTGGAGTTACCTTACATGGGAGCCCTCCCATTTCTCTTAATATGTTGATGGGCAATGTTTCAAGAACTCTAACAGGAGCAAGCTCTGCTGTGTGCCTGAATCAGTTCAAGTTTGATCAACCAAGAAAAGGGTGAAGTTTGTAGGATTAAGGGGCCATGATAATCTACAGACTGTATTTATGAGAATCTAGAAGTACCATATGTAGTCAACTGTTCCCATGAACTTGGAGTGGTATGATGTTGCCAGGGGTTCTCCAAAATTATCCCTGGTTCTAGAGTTTGCCTGAAAAGTTAAGGCAGAAACCATATGAGGTTAAACTATTTAACAAAAATAGTTTAGTAGATGAAAAATTGCAAGATTTGAGACAATGTTTCTTCTAAAGTGAATTAATGGTTCTCGTGACATACAGGAACTCCTAGATAAGCACTGTTCAATTTTAACTGGTGCCTCAAGTGAGCATCTCCAGAGCCAGAAGCAAGTCTAAGCTCTTCATGACTCCATCTATGTGTAAAAGGCTTTTTTGATGTAGAAAACCTGCATCCAAAATCCAGCAATTAGTCACACAAAATGCACAAGAGCTTAAAAAATTGTTCAAACAGGTTAAGTGAGAGCAATATTACATGAAATGTATGCAAATTAATATCATCACAGAACAGGTGAAAAAGAAAAATTGGAATAATCAGCATTTGCTTCCTGAATATAGTAAAATTAACTAGATGAGCAGCTGGTGTGTTCTTGCATATATATTTTTCTCTGAAGGACAGGTGTCTAAGCTCACAAGTCATACTGGTGAGGCTGTAACGAAACCTATCAGCTTCAACTGGTTCGAGAACTTACAATTCGCAAATGATTTTCTACAGTAAAGGGATGTGGTTTTAGAATAAACACACATTTCTATATAAAATTCATAAACAATGTGGAACCTACCAACTCATGACTATAACTTGATTATGGTCAAAATGTTCCTACGCATTTATGCAAAGTCAAAATATAATGCTAAATTTTGAACAGCGGGAGTATTACTTTCATGGGAAAGCCAAAATCCAGAGAAATAGGCCATTTCAAATATAGGAGAAATGATTGAGTAAGAAAATCAATCCCACCATGCAACATGGTTTCTCTTAGATTGAAAGGAAGGATACTCTGATGGAATAATCTGTCCAGATATTTGTCTTTTATCATGTAGTAGGACATCCAACTGCACAGTTCCGAATACAAGACGAGGAAACATTAAAATAAAAGGGAGGAAAGGAAGTTAACAATTTAGAAACGTTTAATGTAGATATAGAAGTTACACGTACAAATTTCAGGAATCAAGCTCACCTCAGAAGAAGCCAGAAATTGGTAGATTGCACTCTGAGATAATAGAGGAAGCAATCTAAATTAGTTGCAAAGGAAGCCCATAACATGTAAAACAAAATCTGCACTTACCTTTGGCATACTGTTGAAATCTCCAGCTAGCATAACCGGTATGCTACCCCATTCTTGGGATAATTTTTGGGCTTTCTCCAGGAACAGTCGCATCTGAAACCATATTTGCAACAGATAAAGTGTTGCTGCACAACATTACACTGGAACACAAGAACACTCAATGGGAGCTAAAAGACAAGACCTGACCAAGCTTGATGTCCCCACGACTTGGATTAAAAAGTGCATGTATGTTGCCAACAACAAAGTTCCGAGAGGATTTAGACCTAAATTTACAAATTCCAGGGCAGACTTAAGAACAATAAATTACTCAAAGAATGACGAAAATTGAAACCTAGACTACTTCAAGAAAAAGGTTTTTCCCTTTAAAACAGAAAAAGCAGCCAGCGCAAAAGGTACTGAATGCAACAAAAGACCACACCTACACTTACTGTGGTGCCTGAGAGTTTGCTGGCGAAACTGACAGATTGTGTTTCATCTGCATAACAAAATTAAAAATAGTCAAATGAATCATATATGAGAATCAAGCAAGGAAAAGACAACAATAATTAGGCCATTTCTCTTCCAAACAAGACTAAAAAATGAAAAAATTTCATAGTTTTTTTTTTTTTTTTTTTAAGTCAATCCTGGATTAAGAAACATCAAAATGCTAACTATTATTAAGTATCAACCCTTATATAAAGTAACAAATGAAGCACAGAATTCAAGCAATGACAAAATGAAGTTAGTCAGGTAAGGCCAATTCTCTTCCAAACAAGATTAAGAAATGGTGTATGAAGGAAAGTAGAACTACCTTCAAATGTATAATGAATGTATTGCTCTTTATAGTTGAAGCAAAGGATGCACATTGAATAAGAGATGGTGTAAATGATTGGGGACAAATAGAAATTCTAGAGTAAAGTTGCCTAGTGAAGCCAAATCCTCAGCAGCCTCATAATAAATAGAGGTATAAAACTACTAAGGAAACAAGTTTAAATAGCCTACTAAGCACCCAAGAAATAGAACTACATGACGTGATGCACACTATAGGCAGAGCCCACCTCATTATAGCTATGAGCAATGTCTCTAAATCTTTCCAGATCACATGAATCCTTTTTTTTTTTCCTTTATAATAATAAAAAATGTAAAAGAGACTTTCGCTGATCTTCTTTTGCCTGTAGTTAGCATTCCCTTACATTATTTATTTTACAGCAATCAAATGGTTACCCAAAATTTCAACTAGAAATCTGCTGATAGAAATGGCATAATCTCCAGAATGTTCTTATTATATTATTGCCTACATAAAATGCTGAAAGAAAATTCAGAATACCTCGAAAACACATAATTGGGCAACGTTATTACGAAGTCCAAAACTCTGGAACTCAATGCTTTCTTCATGCAAAAGGCTAAATCTGTATAGAAAGATGCGATTGTAAAAAACAACTGGAAGTATGGCAATAAGTTTTCAATTGAGGACAACACAATAAATTATAAAATTTAAACAAAAGATTTGAGGTACAATAAATTCTAATCACAACTAAAGTTCTCATAGAAATGTATAAGATACAATTTTTTTTGAAGGCAATGGCAGAAAAAGGGTTAAAATTTAATGGGAGTAATATATGGGCGAATTTTAGGCCCTAGAACAATTCAATAACTCAAATGAAAAAGCACTGAAAGATAACAGAAACACTAGTGCTTAGCATAGTTTCACAATAAGCAGAGGACAGCAGAGTATCAGAGTATACAAGACTGTAGTTCTTACAGTTTGTCTTTCCAAAACACAGCACAGCCATCACAAGCATCCCCTGTTCGAGCCTTGAAATTAAAACGGATTAGTTACAGTTCAAATGGTATTTGAGAGCGAAACAATGGAATATGAGAAGGACAGACTACAATCCCACCTTATACACTCCTCTGAATCCATCTTTTCTGAGTAAATGATCTAAATCATTAAATTGGTCAACCTCCTGCATCCACAGATTTAGTCAGAACATAGTGACCTGGAAGATACATTTTACATATCCAAGTTGAAGAACTATTGATGAAATAAATGGTTTATCGTGAAGAATAAAAAATAAAAAATAAAAAAATTCAAAACAAGCTCTTAATTTTTATCTCCAATTTTATTAACAATTTGCTGCTTAAAATAAGAAATTCATAACTTTCATGATAATGATCCTTAACAGTTTTTCCATTTTTAACCTTTTAAAATGATCCTTAGTGATTCGGTTTTTTTCCCTAATTCAATAATTTAAGCTTTAACGGAAATATTTTGCCTGAAAGCACATAATGCCTGGCCCATAAGCCTTAATTTCCTTTCGTAAAAGCTGCTTCCTGTAATCCCAACGTATATACTTTGGCAAGACTTTGCGGTATAGTTCTGGATGCTTGGAGGCATTTTCCACGCCTAATATATTGTACGATATAAACACAACCCGGTCTGCAGAAATTGAAATCAAACTCGAATCATCTTTCTATCAAAAAGCTGCAGCACTTATCATTGAATTTCGACAAAAGTTGTCTAACTATTATTACAGAAATTCAGAAGGTAAAATAGATACCTCTGTAACTGGAGAAATCACGAGTAGAGTAATTCCACTGGCGCTGCTCACCTTCAACACCTAATTCTGGTTTCTTCCTTTTATGGAGGCGTTTCTTACGAGTATGACGCTTTAAGGCATACAAATCCGAGCCGGAAGAAGGGATTAGGGTTCTACTCCCGCTCTCAATCACAGTTTCTGAGATTAATAGCTTTCCCTTTTTCCTAATTCGATGATGCTCACGGTGATGAGAGCTTTTCCGTTTGATAGTGGTGGTCGACAGTAGTGATTGTTGCTCCGCCATGGGGATTTCCGTCGCATTTGCTGATTGCCGCCGCCTCTATTTCCAGATTTTAAATTTTGGCGGTGGGAAAATTGGGGTTTCTTCTCCCTAATTGGACGCCTACTTCGATCAACAAATTGAAATTAGCGGTTGGATGGATGCGTGGTTTTCATTAGTTATGTGGATCGGTCTGACCCAAGCTCAATCAAAATAGCAAAAATAGTCCTTAAATTATGGACATTTGATGAAATTAGCCCTTCATTTTTTGTTTTGTAAACTTGGTCCCTATACTATAAAAAATTTGTGAGATTGTTCATTCTATTTAAAATTCTGTTAAATTATACGTTAAAGTTTTAAAAAAATAAAAAAATCAAGGGTATTTATGTCATTACATTATTTTAAGAATGTTAACCATTGAGAATAATGACTAATCTCTTTCGTTGTGTATACTCTTTTAACGAAGGCAAACTACTAGCCATAAAATATGCTTTATTTGGTAGATAGATTCGAATTCTTAACCACAATAACTAATCTATTTCGTTGTGTATTCTCTTTTATTGAAAATAAACTAACCGGCAATGAGATACACTCCATTTTCACGGATACGTTTGAACTCTTTATAATCTCGTAATTAAAAGACAAGATAAATAGCACCATCACACCGTACCTCGTTAATATATTATTTTGTAAAGATGAAATGATCATACAAAGAGATGTACTCTATTTTATGGATAAATTCGAACTCTTAATCTCATAATTAAAAGACGAGATAAATAATCATCACACCATACCTCGTTATTGTATTATTTTATAAAGAGGAAATGGTCATACAACGAGATGTACTTCATTTTTATGGATAAATTCAAACTCTTAATTTCGTAATTAAAAGAGGATATGAAGAACCATCACATCGGAACTCGTTATTGTATTATATATTTTGTAAAGAGGAAATGGTCATATGGCCATATTATTATTGTATTGGAGAACCCTAGCAAATATTTGAGGAAAATAAAAAAAAATTAAAAAAAGGAAAATTTGATTCCACGAATCTCATTTGGTCTTTAAACACGTGGAAAATTTAGTGTACGTAAGTTATTAAAGTAAGCATGCACGGAGTTACTTTAATTTTTTTTTTTTCTTTTTCAGAAAAATTTGGTATACCAGACTGACATTTCATGTCATGCCTATATTAGCAATTCAATGTTTAAAGGGGACTATAAATTTAAAATTATTGAATGTAACAAAAATTAACACAATTTACCTCAAGGCGTAGTGAGCTGGTAAAAAGCTCTCTTAACTTAAGTGAGGTTGAGGTTCAAACCCCTCTCATATATGCAATTGTTTAAATTTGGGGTCAGAGCTTCCTCCCACAAGGGACCAACCCGGCTCGAAGAGAGATTAGTTTAGATGTGGATTTGGTTTAAATGTGTTCTCTCATAGTTTGAGACTCATCTAGGACACCTCGTGCCTAAACAAAAAAAAAAAAAATAACACAATTTACCTAATTTTGTAATGAACATATTTATAAAATTGAATGTTATTATTTTATTTGAACAAAATTGTTTGTTTTGAATTTTGGCAAGATTGGAAAACCCTAGTGTACAAATTTTCAGCTTTTATTTTTGGAGATAATTTGATAAAAAATTAAAAGAAAAAAAAAATCTTATAGCTTAACCCAAGTGGTGAGAATATTACACAAGTTTCAAGAACAAGAATTAAACTCTAAAAGTGAAGTCTTTCTAGAATAAGAATTAGATTCTAAAAGTGCGACTCAAATGAAAAATAAAAAATGAGGTTCAAGTTTGACATTTGTTGCGAGTCTTATGACATGGTTAGAGTAAAGTCATTTTCAAACAAGAGTTAGACATTAATAGTATAACTCGAGTGATAAATAACTTTTGTAAATGTTGCAGGAGATCCTAAGTTCGATACTCATCGTGATTTTAGAGTTAGAGAGTGAAACTTTCCCGAGTAAAAGTTAGACTATAATACTGTGATTCAAGTGATAACAATTTTTGTAAATGTGACAAGAGGTTCGATACTTGTTGTTCCAAGTTAGAGTTAGAGCGGAGTCTTTTTCAAACAAAAGATTAGACTGATATTCCAATCAAATACGAATTAGCCAAAAAAAAAAATTTCAAAAAAAAAACAACTATATGCTAAAAGTAGGTTTTGGGGTTACCCTAGCTGGTTGGGGGACATGGAGAAACACACTTTTACAGCTGATCAGATCAGAGCACAAAAGCAAATAAATTAGCTATACAGGACTGATCGACTGACTACTGGGATTTGATTGCTTTGGGGGGGAAGCTTGAAGATGAAGATGATGACGAGCAGCAATAATATTTCTTTGAACTACAAATTATTTTCTCTGCAACCACAAATTAATCATCAGTTTTACTGGCAGCCAATGCCTAACCTTCTGCTCCAAGTTCTTCCTTACACAATCACCGTTCACCAACCATACCTTTAATTTAAAACATGAAAAAAAAGGTATCCCCCCCCCCCCCCCCCCCCCCCCCCCCCCCCCCTCATATATATATATATATATATATATATTCTTCAATGAGTTATGTATGAAATACAAATTATAATATAATGAAGTATTTCATATTACTGATCATCTTATTTTTGTTCTTGAATTTTCTTGATTTTACATACTCAAAAACTGTTATAGAGCCATGTACGACTGCCTCCGATCCATGCACCGCTTACCTATCCTATCGTCTCCCATGGGATTCGAAGCTTCTAGAAATAGCATACAGATTTCAGCTAAACGTCACCGACATATTCGCTGCAAACTCAATGGACGGCGACGATTGGAACAACCGAATACTACCGGGAAAAACGGTGGTGAAGATACCCGTAACGTGCACGTGTATAGATGGGATTCGACGATTGTTCTCTACTAATTATACGGTCAAACCGGCTGACACGTTGGATTCAATAGCGGAAGGGTACGGGAGACTTGTTAGTGTGGATCAGATAAAGAGTGTGAACGGTATAACTGCCGGCGGCGGTGAGGACGACGTCGTGGAGGTCGGGAAGAGTATTGTGATTCCGTTGCCGTGCACTTGTTTTAACAATAGGAATTACGGTGAGGAGGCTGTGTACATGTCTTATGTGGTGCAAGAAGGGGAAAGTTTGAGCAGCATTGCTGAAAATTATGGTGTTACTCCTAATAACTTGGAGACTGTTAATGGACTAGGTCATCCACAAGTTGATCTTGGTGACATTCTTGCTATACCATTACCAGGTATATATTTATGTATGTATATTTATGTATATGTAATGTATATTCTTCACTTGTGGAGCTAACTATTTCGTTTTCCATTTTTTTTTCCCTTCAAATTATTGATTAGTTCTCCAAGAATTTACACTTAGATTAATTTAAGAAAAATTAGTCGATTTGATACCTTTTTAGTTTTTTTTTTTTTGGGTTGATAAGGTTTCTAGATTTTTTTTTTTTTAAAATAAGATTCTTGTGCATAATAATGACAAAATTTTCTCTTAAAAAAAAGATATTATTATGGAAAATATACCTAAAAAACAAAACAAGGTGAATATATATATATATGTATGATATTGTTCTCACATCGAAAGCTAAGGCTGAAGTGAAGTGAATGTGTAATCATATATAAGAATGAGTCTAAACACTCATAATCAACTCGAACTTTTTGATAGAATGAAGATAATATGAAATATTTGACAATAAATTCTATCAAACATATAGTTGTGTCTTAAGCTCATGGACTCAGATTGTGACGACCATTTTTTTTTAATGAAAAAAACCATAATCCTACGTACTTGTTTATTGAATAATACAGTAATTGTGTCAACAAAGTTAATAAAGGGAACATTAACTATATATATATATATTTGATAGAATTTACTGTCAAATATTTAATACTATATATATATATATATGGGAACATGTTGAAAAAAGGGTAATTAATTAGTAATAATTTATGAATGATGATGCAGCTTGTTCATCGGCAAATCTGAATTGGTACAATGAGAGTTTAATTGTTCCAAATGGTTCATTTGCTTTGACCGGCAATGGCTGCATCAAGTGCAGCTGCACCCCTACTGATCTCGAGTAAGTTTTCTCAATAGTTTTCTTTTGGACAAAAAGTGTATATATACATACATACATACTTTATATATATATATTGTTACATATGGTAATTCTTTTAATTCTTCTTTTTGGTTTGATGATCAGTTTGCAGTGCTCACCATCGGGTTTAGTGACTTCTTGCTCACATTTACAATGCAAAGGATCGAATCTTTTCATAGGTGATGTAATTCAAAAGCAAACACCAAAAGGTTGCTATATTACTGCTTGTATTTACCGTGGACATACCGGCCGTAAGATTCACCGGAGGTAGTACTCCCACACCATCTTAATTTGCCTCATCTTTTCTTTCCATTGATCATATACATATATATATATATATATATATATATATCAACATGATATAGAATATAAGTAGACGCAACTTATTGGTTAACCATAAAAAACAATGAGGTACGATGTGATAGTTGTTCACGTTGTTCTTTAATCACGTACTTGTGAATTTGACCTGTATATGGGGCAGACATTTATTTCAAATAAGAAACACTCTATAAAAAAAAATTAATCATTATTATCGGTGAAAAATACTTGTTAGACTCATAGTCTCCATTGTGGGTTCATTGATGAGATGATTCTTGAAGAAGAATATATGAATATAATTTTAATGGCAAAGTTTCCCTTTTTTACAGTCTTGAAAAATCGACAGAGGTCCAATGTCCAGGTAATAATAATACGTACCATAGAGTTATTTTGTTACTACAAAAGATATACTGAAATTTCATATATATTATATATATACATATATATTAATAATGTAGGTAAGAGAAGTCGCGTCACAGGGTCGTCTTCAACATCTCCGTCGACAACCGACTCAGTTTTGACATTATCTCCGGCGACATCTCCATCTCCATCTCCATCACCACATATGGTATCATGTGGACCTTGGGGAATTCCTACGCCTAAAAATAATACAAACACAAGACACGCTTTGTATTTTAGTCTCATACTTTTCACTATTGCTGTTCTTTTCCTTTTCGACAGTTAATTTGTATTTCTTCACAACAATTTCACATTATTTATTTATGAACACTTAAATCAATCATTATTTAAGAGAAACATATCATTTTTTTTCCCTTTTTCTTTACTTTATTACAAATATATATATATCTCATTTTTGCCATGGTTAAGAGCTTAATTAAAGATGATAATATATGATAATTTCAGTAAAAATGCGACATGAACAAAAATCGCCCCTTATGTAAGTTGAACTTAAGACGTCTCATTTGATAAGTTTTAAGTGAAAACACCTAAATAAGAAAAGTCATACAAATTCATCTGCGACCTTTTCTCAATATTATTTTGATAATTGTAATTCTATATATATATATATATATATATAATATATTAATAAGAGGTTATAAAATATTTTTTACTCGAGTTAATTAAAAACGCTTAACTAAGTCAATTAGAAAATGTCGTTACCCTGTCCATGAATGCAGCAGGCAGCCATGAACCAAATTGTCTCATCACGGCTCCAAAAAATTCCACCAGCTGCAGGATATACATGAAGTCACAATCCAAAAATATTCCAGTAAACTGAAACCTTGAGGAGGTCACCTCAAAATTACCCATAATAAATGTCGATCCAATAGAATAACTCCACGTCTTCTATCGTTATAAATTATCTGTGTTTGTATATATATAATCATTTTCATTTGGATCAAGACACTGGTACCAGCTAGCTAGGGTTCAAATATGAACCAGTAAAACATTCTCTAGCTCTGCCTTATAATTTGTTTGTATATTTACAATGAAGAATACTGAAAAAGAAACTTTTTTTATAAAAAAAAGATACTATATTTTTATCCATTAATATATATTATATATATATATATATATATATATATATATATATCTATGTTATCTTCGTTTTTGATGTCTTTCAATCTTTTATCTCAACATAGTAATAATTAATGATGTGGTGCCTACCTTCATAGTACAAACACAAATATTAGGGTTTTATAAACATAATCTCAAAATCTTAATATCTCAAAAACGTATGTGAGTTAGTAAAAAACTTTCTTAATTTAAATGAATTTATGAATTCAAATCCACATTCACGTATAAAGCTATTTGAAATTTGAAGTTAGTGTTTACTCTCGTTTCGTAAGTGATAATTATTTATTTAAGATTTTAAGGGCGATTAAGTTTTCCGAGTTTGATGGTTTAAGATCCTAAAGATATTATCATTTATATGATGACAATATTAAGTTGATGATAAGAACAAGTTTTTACCCTCCTAATTATTATTATTATTTGTTATGATGAGTTTCAGTTATGAGCATCTAAGATAATATCCCTTCAAATTGTGTAGGTCCTTTGCGGGAGATAATCTTTGGATTCAGATTTTAAATGTCTGTAAACTCAAACTCTCAATCTCACATAAGCCTGAAAAGCTCTCTTTACCGATTCAAATGCGTTTTGAGTTTACCCTCCTAATTATTGTTGCATCCTAGGTAGGTAATGGAAACCACAAAATTGTTTAGAAAACGGAGTACCACTAATTTTCACTAGATGAAAACGTGGCTCTAGTTACACTTGTGGTAGTTGCTAGTTTCATCTTTGTGGGTTTCTCTCTCTCTCTCTCTCTCTGTCTCTCTATGAGATCAGCAATTTGAGGCAAAATTTCCATCTGATGGATCTCCAGTAATCCAGTAGTTGAATCAAGTGGTAAAGAAAAACTGAAACAATTTGAAGATATATATATATATATATATATATATATATATATATATATATATTGTGGTGGAAATACAAAAAATGTCAATAATTAGAAAACATACAAATAGTTATGTCTCTCTGACCCATTCTACAAGTAAAAAGACCAATTGTTTATTCTTTATTTAGAGACTAATTAATTAAACCTCAATTTCGCCTGTAAACTTTGTAATTTTTTACAATTATTTATATAGATTTCAGTTAGCACATATTTGTGATACTCTGTCTCGAATCAAAAGTTATAGTGAATGTGTAATAATATATAAGAATGGATATATATATATATATACTCATAGTTAACTATATGTATCCATTTTTGATACAACGAAGACAATATCAAGTAGTTGATCATGAGTGTTATCTAACCCTTAGTCGTGGCACGACTCTGCAAGTCCGAATCATGACAATATTGCACCATAAAATTTCTATTACTACTCTAATAACCCTTTTTTTAGAGTGTCATGATGCAAAATTAAAGTATATATTGTATGTTAATGCAAATAGGAGAACAATTAAAACCTTTCATGAGTGACTTTTGAGAATGAATGATATATATATATATATATATATATATATGTATGTATGTATGTATATAATATTGATTGTTAATGCAAGTAGGAGAAGGATTATAACCTTTCACGAGTGAGGGAGGTTTGAGAATGAATGAAAAATATATGTATGTGTATAAGAGGACCACAAAACAGAGAAGGAAGTTAAAAACAAAGGTGGAATAATTGAGGAAGCATTAAAAGCTGAAGGCCATAAAAAAGATGGTGTCTTTCTCAATATGTTTGTAGTAGTGTGCCTACTACATGACTGTTTAGAACTTAGAAGAAGAAAATTAAGGTAGCCCACTATATTCTCTCTCTCTCTCTCTCTCTCTTGTCCATACCAGCAATCCCTAACGTTGACATTCAACCAATGAGAATGCAGAATCCAAGATTAACTTGGAAACTTCAGCCAATCAACACTCAGATAAGACTAAGTTATGGGGTCCAAAAAACAACAACAAATACACCAAGTGAAAGATTCTTACTGTAGGAAACTAACAAAAGTGCATGGCTCTTTCTCTCTCTTTCTCTTTCACTCTCAACTCTCCCCTTCACTAATAATCTCTTTTACCAATTGGTATAATTGAAAATAATCTATTGTAAATGTTACGCAATGTCACGAGTTTGACATTCGTTATATGTATCATGTAAAAATCAAGTTAGGCCTTTTATTAAAGAGTTAGTTATTTGAACCAAATCTAAAGCGCATATGCTATATGAGAGTATGACATTCGCTATAAGTATCACTTAAGAGTCAAAGTTAGGGCTTACCCCCTAAATAAAAGTTAAATGTTGCGCGCACAATTTAAACCAAATCCGAATTAATTGAAGAAGTGAATTTGAATATCTGAGGGTCTAACCGAGAGTTAGTGTGTGTGAGATATTAAAAGCATTAATGTAAATATTACTCAAGATTATGAATTTGACATTCATTTTAAATCACGTGAGAGTCATAATGAAGTCTTCTAAGAGTTAAGTTTTTGTACCAATTAATTATTCCAAATTAATTAAAATAGTGCATTCGAATCTTTTAATTGAAAATGGGAGTCAGTTTGTGAGAGAGAGATAGATTAAAAGCGCCTATTGTGGGTCTGAAAAAGTCCTTATTCCCTTACAGATACATATATATATATATATATATATATATATATATATATATATATATACCACATACTGTGTTGGGGTCAAGAGAAAAGGAGGGGGAAAAAAAAAGAAAGAGTGGGGAGACTGGAGAGAAAAGAAATCTTGTTGGGAGTACTCATGCAAGGAATGATGATGCAGTACAGCGAAGAAAGAACTGCAAATGCCGTTGGCGGGAAAACAGCCAGAGCGTGCGAGAACTGTTTACGGAAGAGAGCACGATGGTTTTGCGGTGCCGACGATGCTTTTCTATGCCAAGCTTGTGACAAGTCGGTGCATTCAGCAAACCAATTGGCCAGTCGTCACGAAAGGGTCAGACTCGAAACATCTTCTACACGAAAGTCGTCGACACCTCCAGTTTGGCACCAAGGGTTCACTCGTAAGGCCAGAACTCCACGCCACAACCACCACAACAACAAGAATAAGAAGGAGGGTATACCAGTAAATTCACTTCCTTTGGTACCGGAGATCGGCGGTGAAGAAAGTTGTCTGGATGAAAACGAGGAGGAGGAACTCCTGTATCGTGTCCCGGAGTTTGATCTAACAGATGGAAAAGAATTGAACTTTTTATTGGACGGTGGAAATGATAATGATAATAATATTGATATTGATATTGATACTTGTGGGATGGAACTTATTTCTTCTGATGATGCAGAATTAGCAGAATTTGCTGCTGATGTTGAAAGCTTGTTAAATGATGATAATAATAATACTAAAAGATCATCGGTGGTGAAGATAGAAAATGATGAAGAAGAAGACGAATCATTCAGTTGGGACGATTATTTCGATTACTCAGCAGCATCACCGGTGATTAATAATAATAATAATGGAGAAGATGAGGATATGAAGAAGGAGATGATGATGATGACGACAATTAATGGGAATCTTCTGGAAACCAAAGAAGAAGAAGAAGGCAAGAAGATACCATGGAAGATATCATTGAAGCTGAATTATGAAGAAGTCATGAATGCTTGGGATAATAATACCTTGCAGCTTCATCAGGCGGGTGGTTGTCCATGGATTAATGGAATTAGACCTGATTTCAATCCTTCTGATGATTCTTGGCCTGATTTTCTCCTCCCGGTAAGTATTACTTTCTTCATTTTACTTCAAATTGTGTTCTTTAACAAAATTCAATACGTGCACAATAATTAATAAATGGATTCAAACTTAGAATCTCTACATTTGATATCGTGTTAAATTGAAGTAAATTGCCGATTGCTCTAATCAATAAATGGGGAGTAATAGCTTGAATTCATTCGAACTTAATACCATGTTAAATTGAAGTAAATTGTCACTTAATCTAATCAATAAATGGATGCATTAGTTGAAATCCGAACTTAGAATCTCTTGTTGTTCAGACAATTTATCTCATTTTATTGGCATGTAATGCAATGTAATATATATGTATATATATATGTATGCTGATTTCTTGGAATGTTTTAAAAAAATATATATATATTGTAGGAGAATGGAACTGGTACATATCAGCAGTATCCACCATATGGGGCAGGAGGAGGAGGATGCAGAAATGAAGAAAGGGAAGCAAGAGTGTCGAGGTATAGGGAAAAGAGAAGGACGAGGTTGTTTTCCAAGAAAATCAGATACGAAGTTAGGAAACTTAACGCTGAGAAACGACCTCGTATGAAAGGCAGATTCGTCAAGAGAACTGCTACACCATCTTCTTCTTCTTCTACTTTCCCCAATAATAATTACCTCCCTAATTATTAATCGATAATTCATTATTTTTCCTTAATTTCTCTAGGCAAAATTCTCTTATGGAAAAACCCATCTTTTTCCCATTTTGTGAAAGTACGTACTCTCTCTCTCTCTCCTCCTTGTACAAAAGAATCCGTCGAAAAAAAATTAGTCCCTTTTTTTTTTGTTCTCCCTTCACCAAATCCTAAGATGTCCAAATATTTCATCTTATGGCTCATGTGTTCTTCAAGAAGTGTTTTCTCTCTCTCTATATATATATATATGTAGGTGTACGGTGTACCCCGGACAGCTTTTTTAAGTTGGGGTTTGATTAATTAACTGATGAAGCAAACTTGCTGCTCTATGCATGTGAGCATCTGATCTTTGAATGTTAGTTCAGAGAGGGCTGGCAGTACTACTACTCCAACGACAGATATTTTGTAATCATGAGTATGATGATGATGTTGCGATATATATATATATAAACATGTAAGTAGTCAAGAATTGAGTGTAATTAAGAATGCTGTAAGAAGCTTTGGAAAACCTTCCAAATTGTAGGGTTCTTGTAATTCTTATTAATTATGTGTAGTCAGTTGATTAAGTCTAATTTATAGAGGAGTAAGTATTGTAATATATATTATGTGTATGTTGTATAACTTATAAATTTTTTTTTTTTTTTTTTTTTTTTTATTAGTAGTAACTTATAAGTTGTTGAGCACTATTATATAATTCAATTGAACATCAGTTTGTATATAGAATATATATATATATATATATATTAGTTTTTAGTTTAATAGAATAACAAAACGCATTGTGAATGTTATTACATAAATAATCATAAATTCAACATTCACTATTAGTGTCATATAAAGTAAAGTTGCCCTTCTCCCGAGCAACACTATGTTATACTAGTTCACAAGTTTGACACTCGTTGTGAACATCATGTAAAAGTAGAATGTGACTTTCCCTTTGAGCAAGAGTTAGACTCTAAAGGCACAAATAAGACCAAATCTATATTAGTTAAAGGTTTCGGATAACAAATGATATAACAATTATATATATATATATATATATATATATATATATGTAATGAGGCTGAATATGATTTTATGAGGTCCAGAAAATTTGTGAAATATGTAATAATATGATAATCATGGACAAAACCTGATTTGTTTCAGTGGAAGAAGACCTGTAGTACTTGAAACAGATGGATGGGAAGATTGATTTATATTCTTATTTCTGTAAAAATCAAAACTAACATTATTATAATATGTTACAATCAAACACGAAACTTTGACTTCAAGAAAAACTCTCTCTAACATTCATTTTTTTATACATAATATTCAAACTCAAAACTTTATTTGAATAAATTAAGTTCTTTCCACTTACACTAACAGGTTAGGTAATATAACTAGGGTTAATTGTGATCTTTATTAATTTTCTATATAGCTGTATTCTTGACAATAATAATAAAGGGTGGGTTGGGGGGACAGTGGGGAGGAAGATACTAGAAACTTTTGATGATAGATACAAGAGAGAAGAAGAAATAAAAGTTGAGAGCTGAAAAAACAAGAAAAAGGAAGAAAAGTTTCTATATTAGGCTCTCTCTCTCTCTCTCTCTCTCTCTCTGATTTCTGCAGAAGCTGTGTTTTAAAAAAATCAAGGGACCCCCGGCCGGCGGCCTCGCCTGGTTTGCCTGTCCCCATTTCTTCTTTCTTTTGTCCCAGTTCTAAATTATTTGCTGATCAGACACACTAATAAAAATGAAATTTTTGTTTGTTCTTTTACTATTTTACATTCAAGAAAATTCAAAATCATATATATTGTGTGTGTGGAGGCAAATGGCTTCTTCGCCCCAACAAAGACAAAAATTTATAATTATTTTAACTTTGTTTCTATGTATTATTTTATATTGATGAGATTTTATAACTATTTATTGTGTGTCAATCTCTCTCTAAAACCTTAACTGCTCCATCCTTCTCTTCTTCTCCAGCCGCCTTCCTTTAGCTTCTCTTCCCTCTCCGGCCAAGGGAGAGCTTTTAGCTCCGACTATAACTCTCTCTTGGCCGGAGATCACCATTTTCAGTCGTTTCTTTATCTTTTTATGTTTTTTTCTTGTATTCATCTTCTTCTTTTGTGTTTTTTCGATTCTTTGTTGTTGTTGTTGTTGTTGTTTGTGTTTTTTCTTTCTTCTTCTTTAGTTTTTTTGCTTCCTTTCACCTCTCAAATGCATGGTTCTTTACTGATTCTTTTTTCTTCTTTTAGAAGGAAAATTTGTCAAACTTGGTCGTTTAGATTTGGGCTCTTTGTTCATTTTTTATCTTCTTTTCGTCGGGTATCATATGAAATTTTTGATACGACCCAGGGATGAGTTAGGTTGTTGTTGAAGGAAGAAGGTGAAATCGACCCCCAACCATGAGTTTTCGTTGTTTGGAAGTTGGAATTTTGAAGATCTAGATAGAAGTTCTTTTTTTTGTTGTTTTGTTGTTTTTATATTTTGTGGTTTTCCCCTCTTCTTTTTTTTTTTTGTTGGTTTTTTATCTCTACCTATTGTTAGGTTGGTGTTGGTGTTTTGTTCTGTTACCTTGAATGATTTTAATCATTCAGTTGTGTAATATTTTTATTTTTATTTAATAAAATTTCACTTAAAAAAAAAAAAAAAGAGATTTTATAACTATTTATGATTATTTTATTAGATTATTGCGATCAAATTTGTTTAAATAATTAAATTATTTTGATTATATGTACTTAATATTCAATCAATATTGTTAAAGATGTTCTTAAAGAAATGGAGGTCAAATTTGACACTTATCTATTTGAAAAATAATAACATGAAATTCTAGATTATAAGAAAGAATTCCTAAACAAGAAAAAAAAAAATTCAAGAGCAGAGGAGATGAGAATTCATTATAATCAAAAGTTGAAAATTCTACATCTTAACACTAAAATCGAAAAACCCTAAAATACAATTATATACACTCATCAATCAATCTCCACTATGTACAACAACGACGAGCTCCATTTTTTTCTCTCAAAATAAATTTTTACCAATTAAGTCACACACAACAAACTTTTTGGGACTAATACATAAGGAAATTCAAATCTTGATCTTTAACAACTGGTATAGACAAGAATAAATGATTTCGTACTATAAATTTGTCTAAAAACGTATCTACTTCTTGATATTCTTTGCCAAATATTGTATCCATAAATATGAAGATGGAAGAACACAGAAAAAGTGGGAGAATCCGAATCCCAAAAGTTGATGGCACGACAAATACTAAATTCAGCAGTTGCAGGGCAGCCATATACATCCTCGCTGCATTGTCATATTCTGTAATATATATATATATATATAGGTCTTGAATTGTCAATAACGGGAGGAAAAAACAAAACAAGAAATTTGTCACCTTGGAATTGGATTCTTCTGTATATATATATATAGCCAGCCATATGGATAGCAATTTCAGGTTGAAAATGTTTTATTATAACAGCAAAATTCTTTGAGAAATAAGATTGGACAGTTTATTAAATTCAGCAAACAATATTTCTTTTTTTCTGTTCTCTCTCTCTATATATATATATAGAAAGAGAGAGGATAAAACAGTAATTTGGATGGATATGGATATTGGGGTGTGTACAGCTAGATTCGTCAAAGATCCGAATTCTATATCATATATATATATATATATATATATATATGTATGTTTTGATGTGATTTATCCTCAGTTCCTCATCTTTCACTGATTCAGTACATTTCTTTTATATGACAATCAGAACTTTTCTTGAAAGTTTGCTTTATTAGTTATAAAAATAACACACACACACACATATATATATATATATATATATATATATGATAATAAATTGGACAGGAAGATGATGTAATGCTTTAGTTTGTCAGATGAAAGTAAGAAGCAGCAATCTAATTTGACCAGAGAGGATCGCGTCTACACAGTTGTTGCAGAACATCGAAAAACCTGACAATCCAAAAGGAAAATAAAAGACTGAAAAAGAATATGGATGAAAGTTACTTTAAAGATTCTAAATTTATTGAAGTGTGCCTCTTACTCTGTCTATATAAACAGAATAGGAAGGACTGAGAGGTCCCAATAATGGTGGGCTGCTGGTGGTGGTAGTGGAGGCGAGGAGGAGGAGGAGCTCCTTTCAGTCCAACAACAAGGGCGGAGGAGCAGTGAGAGCTGCCATCTCATGCATTGGGTTATGCTCTAAGTGTTTGTTTTTATAGGGAATAGGATTTGTAGAAAATGCTGAGCTTAATCAGTGCATGCTGCGGGAGCAACTACTTCTGCTTACTTTGCCCATTCATTGGACTGAAGGGAGCTCCCTGTTGATGCTGCTTTCTTTTTCTATTTCTGTTTCTGATCCTTTAATCTTTTTCTCTCTGTATTTGTTACAAACTTCTTTTTTCTGTTTCATATAATTTGTCTTTGTTTTACAGATTATCTTGGGGACAAGACAAGTGCAGGAAGTGAAGTTTGTCTGAATGTTTTAGCATGCGTCCCAGAATCAGCATGATGGACCGCAGCCTTCAAAAGCTCAAGGTTTGTGCATATATATAGCTAAAAGATATCAGGAGCAGGGGAGTGTGGGTGAGGGTATTATAATCTTCTTGTAATATGATAGCAGAACCCTAGGTAAAATGATTCATTCTCACCCTTTTGCAATTAATGTCATCTCTAAAATTTCAGCAATCAAACATGGATGGTGAGAACAAAGGAAAATACTAAAAGAAAGTAATGGGGAAAAACAGAATTTATTATTTGATTTCCATGTTCTTGTTGATTTCAGAATTAGTTTCTTGGCACAAAATAAAAATCAAAGGCCACAGTCAGTCAGCCAGCAAAGCTTTGCATCTATATAAACCAGGAAAATGTGTGGAAGACATGAGAGGTCTTGAAACAAAAGAAATAAACAACAATATTGTTGATTGGCATAGCCTCAACAGAAAACTTGTTCACCTGCAATTTGGAACCACAAACAGTTCAATTCTTCCACAATTTAGGATATGTTGAATATATGGCATGTTTCGATTTCACCAATTTTTTGTAAGCTTAAACCGAAAGGTGATCATATAGATAGATGCTCATGTATGGGTATGACAAACAAGTTCTACTTAAGGCCAATACAGCAAAGAAGGTAATTACCTCAATGAAGTTCTTCATCACATTATTAGGAACCCATTGCCAAAAAGATAGAAAAAGCAAGACAAAACTCCAAAGATTTGATTTTGTGGATACCTTTCTCGTGATGTTATAGTTTCTCTAACCCATTCATCAAATCCTAGAAACAAGGGTAGTTGAAGGAGAACTAATAGCTACTTTTAAAAGTGAGAATTAAGAGAAAGTTACATCCTTCATTTGTTGTGCACATGCTCAAAATAATCTTTTCCTCATAATATCAAATTCAACTCAATTCCTCAGAATATGGTAAAAAGGGAATGAACTTTTTATCATCAGAAGGACATGGGATACTCCAGAACAGCAGAATAAAGGAAAATGCATCATGTTGGCATGGTGGAACCAGATGGTAGAGAGAAACTAAATTAATTTATAAAATTGAATTCTAAGCGGTTTTCGAAAACTTTTAGAGAAATTTCACATGTTAACCTATGAAATTGCATCTCCATCAAATCACCAAGTCTAATGTTACATTGTGCATAAATTAAACCCCGTATCAAATTTTCCTCAAAACATGAACACTGTTTAACATTTGAATTGAAGCCTGATTTTCAAACCTGCTCTACCAATATTTGAACCGAAATTCCAACCAGAATCAAATTTCCTCAAATTCGTCTTTTAAGACAATTATTAACTTTGCTTATGCATCTCCATTGTTGAATCCAACAGTTTTTCTCTTTGGTAAACCAATGCAAAGATATTCAGGTTGTGCAATTTTAAGGAGCTTTTTCTCATAAGTTTGTACACAAGCCAAGTTGTTTCATAAGTTTCTTTGGTTTAACACCTAATAGAAGTATTCAGCCCGGCAAAAATGTAAAGAGACTAAAACTTAAATTATGAAATAAATAAATAGAAATAACTAAAAGGCCAGATTTTGATCAAACCCACAGTTCAAGGTCACATCTTGACCAATTCTGACAAATACACAACATATTGATACATCAAACAAACAAACATAAAAGAGTCAAATCTTCTATGAATTTCACTCAAGCAGAAGATAATTCCTGAAAAACTAAAATCTCAACAGATATAACACAAGTTCAACTAGAAAAAAAAAATATATATAACCGCAAACGAATTCAATCCAATAAAAGAGTATCTAATCAAATTCAATTAATCTAAAGGCACAAAAGTACCTCAGATTATTCAGCCCTAGCTAGAAATCACTCTGCCTCTGCCTCTGCCTCCACCTTAGGCCCTGCAATCCAAACATCAATTTAATTTTTAATTTTATTTTTATCTTCAAAAAAAAAAAAAAAAAAAAAAAAAAAAAAAAGAGTGAAACTAATGAAAGAGAATTAGGGGTATGAGGGAGACCATGAAGAGAAGGGGGTCGCTGGTCTTTGCCCCATCCAATGCCGCGAGTAGCTTCAAGGTACTGGTGGACGAGGTGGCGACACTTCTGAAGATGATTAACCCCTTCAACCCGATAACACCACTTGACCTTCTCGCGGAGGATCTTGGCCTTTTCGATGTCGATCCATTTCTCCCTGACCAAATGCTCCCTCATCTCAAGCATGGCAACTGGGTCCCTATATGGGTTTTCCGGGTCGAAATCATCTGGAGCTCCCTCATCGAAAACTACTCCCTTCTTCCTCCCCATCTTTCTCTTTTTCCTTCTTCTGAACACAAGATTCTCTCTCGCTGCCGCTGGGAAACTGAGGAAGAAGACCAGACCAGACTGGAATAAAAAAATAGTTTCCTTTGGATTGGACTTTAATTTAGTTCAGGGCTCAAATCCTAGGCCCATGTTTAAGTTTATATATATATATATATATATATATTTTGTTTGTAAACTGTTTTTATATTTATATTTTTTTTATTCAATCTCTAATTTTAAACTGCATCTTTACATTATCTTTTTTTTCAATTGTCGCTTTATTTTTTTATCTTTTTTTTTTCATGCTTTTCAAATTCACTTAATATTAAATATTTATTATTAAGGATTGAATATTAATTTTTTTTTTTAATAAATTTAAAAATTTATTAATTTCTTACCAATTTTTTTCATTCATCTTCTTCAGTTTTGAATGAAAATTTATTAGAAATAAATATTTTTTATACATTTTAAATCTTTTATTATATATTTCAAAAAATTCTTATATTTTTTAAGAAAAAGAAAGAATCAACCTTGATTCAAACATATTGTTAATCTTTTGAAAATATTTCAAAATACAAAGCACATTGATATGGACAACAAACAAACAAACATAAAACATGACTCTCCGAGAGCACTCAAGTCGAATCTAAATTAGTCGGCTCGTGTAGTTCGAATTTCGGATGCTTAACAAAACAAAATCAAATCTTCTATGAATTTCTAAAATCTCTAAAATCAATTTTATTTTTATTTTGTAAAAAAAAAAAACAGTGTAATGAAAGAGAAGAGAATAATTAAGGGGGTACGGCGGAGACCATGAAGAGAAGGAGGTCGCTGGTAATTGCGCTGTCCAAGGCTGCGATAAGCTTCGAGGTACTGGTGGAGGAGGAGGCTACACTTCTACTGAAGTTGATTAACCCTTTGAATCTTAAAACACAAATCCAGCTTCTCCCGGAGGATCTGGAACTTCTCGATCGCGATCGTCTTCTCCCTCATCTCAAGCATGTCAAATGCCTCTTTCTAAATGAGTTTTTCTCATCCAACCCATCTTTCTCCTTTTCCTTCTTCTGACCACCGGATTTTCTCTCGCTGCCGCTGGGAAACTGAGGAAGAAGTTCAGACTGGAATGGGATCAATATATAGATAGTTTCCTTTGGATCAAGGCTCACATCCTGATCCTAGACCCGAGTTTTTTGGTTTTTTACTTTAATCATAATCACACCACAATATTTATATATAAAATTACAATAGTATTTATCAAAAAAAAAAAAAAATTTTATTTTACTTCCCAGATAAGTTCTGGAACCTATTCAGAAAGGAGAAGTTTTTAGTACGACATTATTGTTTTACAAAATCATCCCTAATTTTTTCTTCTTTTCTAATAATTTACCAAACAAGAATACACAATTTCCCAGCTAAAAAAACTCTATTTATCGATCAATCTGAAATACAAGAAATTGGCTCCTTGTATTTCATACTCAATGTACAACATAATTAATTCCCAATTTTACAATCCCCAAAATTAAAATTCTATTATAAACAAAATTATGGGTACCAATTTCTCATCCGCCAAAACTTGTCCCCAAATTTTTTTAAAATTTAAGGAAAAATTCACGCGCTGCAATCTAATTCCAGCTCCATCCTGCAGGAGGAGGAGTTATCGGAGCCGTGAATATCAGCTTCTACGTTGTTTGTGGGTCCAGCAGCTTTCCGTTCCCTAGCTACAGGCTCCAATCCAAGGGTCAGCTCCAACTCGACATCACTTCCGTCGGTAGTTCGTTCATCGTCAGTCTTAGCCAGCGAAGCCTCCACAGTCTCCACGGAAGCGCTGTCAGCATCGCCACACTCACCGCCACGATTCGGTGGTTCGACTTGTTGACTCAATCCCGAGTCACGACTCGGAGATCCAACTAATTCGTCTTTATGGCTCCAGCTCCACATAACCCGAGCCGCGTCATCCACATCCGGTGACTCGGCTCTAACCTTTGGCTTGGCGGTTCGCTTGAACTTGCCTCCAGTTTTCACCTTGTGCAGATCTTTACCGGCGGAAGCAGCCGAGTTCTCGTCCTTCGACACGTGACGGATGTCACAAGCCTTGAGAGGTGGACTCGTGGTGCATGCAGCCGATTCAGCTGAGATTTGCGAAATCGGAGAACCGCTTAGAACTGCTTCAACAGCCGATTGGCAGAGGTTCCAACTTCCTGACCACAACAAGCCAGCAGAGCCATAAATTGGGTTCACAATTCGTCCACAAGCTTCATACAACAAGGATCTAAAAATTGCTGCAAAAAAAGTACACAAACATTCATCAATCTCCAAGTCAAAAATTTCCCCCAAAAAAATATGACGAAACATTCATTCCAGTTCGGAAGCATCAAAAAATGAAATTACCAGGACGCAATTGTTGAGGACCGGCATTTATAAGATTGATAAGCCCAGCCCGGCCATAAAATTTGGCAAGGAAGACAGTCGCATTAGCCTGAGCTTCGGGCGACTTGATCCACTGAAGGCAGGGTTTAATACTGCAATCTTCACTGCAACCCTTCCGAAGCACACGACAACCATTACAACTCATCCGCATGTTTCTGATTAATTATGACTGTTACAAAGCAGTAGGAAGAGGAAGATGAATAGGAACAGGAAATCGAAGAAAATGGAGATTGCGAGGAGAACCTTTCGAGGAAGAAAGGAGGAAGAAGAAAATTGGGGGGGGGGAGAAGGGGGTCTTATTTACAATTAGTAGAGTAGAGCAGTATTGTGTTTAGTAATAGGTGGTCTTAGGGGCGCCGCAAGTGGTTTTTCAAAGAGAGTAGTGGTTTTTCTTATGGAATTTAGTTACGAATGCTGCTTGTTTGTAAATTGTAACGGGGGGACTCTGGAGAAAATGTGATTGTGTGAATTTCCCTTTTTGCCCCTTCTTCCTTTTTTTTTTTTTTTTTTTTTGGTTGGGTCACGTCAAGAGCTGGGTGGCTTCTCTCAACTAAGGAAACCCAATCGCGTATAAGGGTCACTCACTGAGACTAAAACCTCAATTTGGTCATCCCTAGCCCCACCAAAGCACAGGAGTGGATAAAACCCAAGTCCACAAGACCAAAGATTATAAGTCGGTCAACGTCAACTCATAATACTCCCAATAATTGGTAAGGTTCTACTCCTCAATGAGGTTACAACTCCGGGTATTCATGTGAAATATGGGGTGCTTCATCACCCAACCACCATGATGGTGGTGCCCCTTCTTCCCTTTTACTCTTTATATATTTTCCTATATTTTATATATATATATATATATATATATATATATATATATATATATATATTTGGTAGACTTATATATTTTACTTTAAATTTGTTATTTGATACAATTTGTTTATGGTTATAACTCAAACTTATAATATTTTAATTATAAATAAAAATATTTAACTAAGTTACACCTTGTTCACCTTTAATATATTATATCAATTGGTTCAAATTCGAAAATATTTGGACCGCAAAAAAATTAGCAAAGTGATCAATTGTTATTATGAACAAAATTTCTTTTTTTTTTTTAGCGAGCCAAAATTTCTTTTTGGCTCGCTTAAAATATTTTTTTTTAAAAATAAATTTTAACTTATTATGTATCAAATTCATAACCTACAAATTATAAGTGAGATGATTATCAATATCAATTGAATTACAACTTTTTCTTGAAAAGATAAAAGAAAGTTGATTTGAGATATTATTTGGATGTAATTTTTTTTTTTTTTTTGGTATGTTGGGAAGGGAGTGGTAGAATGGTCATTTTGGTGTGGGCCTAATAAGGTGGAAATGCCATGCAAATGGGTCCAAAACTGTGGGACTAGAATGAAATAACACGTGTTGTAACGTAAATTTTCGGTCATGGCGGCTCGCCACATAATTTAAGAATTTTGTTCCGTTCACGCGCCCAACCATTGTCTCCATATTTTTTTTGATAAGTAACATTGTCTCCTATTAAAACCGAGAGAACCGTGAATTTGAGTTTTTTTTTTTTTTTCTTCAGAATATTATAATATTTATTTTCTTATATATTATAATATTTAGATAACATAATATTTATCTTTTATATTAAATATATCATAATAAAAAAGATAAATTTCTTATTAGAAAATTATATATCATTATAAATATAAGATTAAACAACGATATGATATAAGTAAATTTTTTCTCTAAAAATTTAATCTTTTTAACTTTTCCTTTTATTTTGTTTCTGACTTAAGCATCAAATGAGTTTTATTAAGAACAAAGTTCAAAATTTTTTCTATATATTTTATGTTACACAAGTAATTTTAGAACAAGTAATTAAAATAATTTTAATTTTAATTTTTTTCTCATAAAAAATGTTCTAGAGTTAATAATAATTTATGAAAAGAAAAGCAAAAAAGTGAGGACGAAGGAGCGCGTGGGGGAAGGAATTTAAAGAAAGAGACTGGAGAAAAAGGAGGAGGAACAACTCCCGGTTTTGTGGAAGCGAAAACCAATGGTTTTGAAGAGTATTGTATGTGTGTAGTTCTGTGGGCGCCCTTTGATCTCACGGCCACTGGTTTTTTTTTTTTTTTTGTGGGGTTTTCTCATTCTTATCCTAAAACCCTGGAGCTGCTTACCCACTTTTTTCCTTTTCTTCCTCTCATCTTCCTCCCCCTTTCCCTTTCCTTTTTCGAAGTCATTATTGTTTCCTTTCGTTTTTATTTATTTATTTCTTTTATTGTTGTAAAATAAAGTTTCATATTACTCAAAAAATAATATTTTTAAGTGATTATTAAATATGGTTTTAAAACTATTTACTTAATAATTTATTTTAAATTTGTGATTTACCTGAAGTGGATCAAAGCAGAAAACAAATAAATCGGAAATTATTCGGCATTTACTCGTCTATTTATATATTTGTCAAAATGTAAATAATGATATCACATATATATATATATATATTTAATATGAAATAAAAAATTTTAATATCTACATTTATATTTTTAAAAAAAATATTTTATTCTATTATCTATTAATGTAAAAGAATAAAAAAAATAAAACAAAGGGAATAATAATACATAGTCCAATGTTTCTTAATTTGTTCAATTGTGTGTCCAAAAGAAAAATTGACGTTTTATGGAATTGGTGTTAATAATAATAATAATAATTCAATGACTACAAAAAGTTTCCACGCATTTAGTACTTTGAAGAAAAAACCAAAGTACATTTTGTACGACTTGACTAGACAATTCAATCCCAAACATTATTATATATATATATATATATTTTTTTTTTAAAAAAAAGAAAATAATGTAATTATATCATATAAAGATTAGTTATAGCATTGATATGCGACTTGAATCTAATTTAGTTAAGGTTAAAGTGGTTATCAAAACACGAATAAATTATCAAAAAAAAAACTATAACGATCTAGAAAAAAAAAATGAAGAAAATTTGTGGACAAAATTGTGAACTTAGACACTAGTAACTTATGCTCTCTCTAATACAATAATAATATCGCTTTCAGTGAAATATGTTGTATCAGTCAAACTAAACTACTACTCTTTATCATTTAAATTAACTTTTTTTAAAAATGAATATGAATTTAAGTGTTAATATATATTTTATTTTATTTTTTCTTCCCATATTAAAATTTTAAGAATTATTATCTGATTTAGTTTCTAAATCATGGGTAAATCATGGGTTATTATCATTTTTTTTTTTTTTTTTATAGTGATGGTGTTTGGGTTTACCCGACTAATCTAACACTGAGATCTGACAGCACTATGACTGAAATGGGATGTCGAACTCCCGCCCTTTGGGCAAGGAGACTGTTTGAGAGTAGCCTTGTTGCCAACTTGGCCGCAAACACTTATGGTTATTATCTATTTAGGGTCTCTAAGTTTAAATTTTAGCCAATAAGATTTTCGTTTCAGTATAACTTATCCATTAGTTTTTATAACTTTTTTTTTTTTTATTAGGTCATGAGATGTCCTAGATGAGTCCAAAATTATGAGAGACACATTTAAGTTAATCCACATTTATATTAATCATTGTTCGAGTCGGATTGGTTATTTACGAGAGAAAACTCTGACCCCAAATTTTAAACAGCTACATACATGAGTCGGTGTTTAATCATTAATCTCACTACTACTATAGTGAAACAAGAACTTTATTTACTAAAACTCAAACTTAGACATATATAAAATATACAAAGTGTATTTGTGTATATATATATATATATATATTTTTTTTTTTTTTTTTTTATAATTGTGTATATATATATATATATACATATGTGTGTATTATATTTAATTATATTAAATTTCATTTACTTTGATTGATTTATTGATTGGATAGAGTTTAGTATTTAAGAAATCTTTTGACAATTATGTGAGTTTTTATGATAAGATAAGATAAGACAGAAGTGGTTATGGGACAGTGGTGGTGGGCATGACATTGATGGTATTTATTTTTGTGGTATTATCTCCAATTCGAATAATGGAAATTAAATGATTGCTTGGTTTTACATTTTTCTTACATCATGCATGTCATATATATGTATCTATATAAATAAGTATTTGTAACATTTGTAAATTAAATTACTAAAGTGTTGAAAGGTAAAACCTCAATACAAATGAAAAACAAGTTTAATTAAACAAAGAAGTTACAAGTGTGTTACAAGAAATCATTTGTGAGAATATATATATATATATATATATATATATATGTGTGTGTGTATTTACCAAAAAAAAAAAAATATATATATATATATATATATGTGTGTGTGTGTATATATATATATAGAGAGAGAGGGAAGGTGGGAAAAAAATGGAAATATAATACTAATAGCAAAAGAATGGTGAAGATAATACTTTATTGTATTAAGTCAAATTTTATTGGCACAATTTTAACTAAATTTAAATTAGTAGAAAATCTTATTTTGAATAACAATCATTCTAATAGAAAAAGAGAATATGAGTGGAAAAACCCTTTCTCACACCTATCTTATTAATTAAATAGAAACCCTAGATTTGGTCTTATTATTATTATTTGGCAAATTGACATAAATAGTCCTCAAACTATATACGTTTAGTGACATTGGTCCCCAAATTATCTTTTTGGTGAGATTTGTCTCCGAACTATAAAAAAATTGTGATATTGGTCCTTCCGTTAAAAATTCTGTTAAATCACCGTTACGTTATAAAAAAAAAATTAAAAAATTTCAAGGGTATTTATGTCATCACTCTATTTAAATATAATTAATAATATAATATATATATATATATATATTTTCTTTTAAAGACAAAGTAATTAAAAAAAAAAAAAGAAAAAGAAGAAAAAGAGAAAAATCTGGAGGTCCGCAACTCGATGATTTCTTTTTCTTCTTTTCTTTCGTTGTCACATCTTCTGTTTTTTCATTTTCTTTTTGTTCCATATATATATATGAATATATATATTAAATATATTAAAATTATCTTTGGAAGTATATGTATATATATTATATATTATTAATTATATTTAAATAGAGTGATGACATAAATACTTTTGAAATTTTTTAATTTTTTTTTTATAATTTAACGGTGATTTAACATAATTTTTAACGGAATGACCAATGTCACAATTTTTTTATAGTTCAGGGATCAATCCCACTAAAAAAAATAATTTAGGGACCAATGTCACCAAACATCTATAGTTTGGGGATTATTTATGCCAATTTTCCTTATTATTTTGATCCATTGGAGTCATTCAAAACAAGAAGAAATAGAGTTTTTGAGGCATTCAAACTTGACAATATTTTTAAATTCAACATAATACTACTTTTCCTTGTTAAAATTTGCTGCCACTATTGAAAAAAATCACATACTCATATATATATATATATATATATATTTATATATTTATACCCACTTGGGGCGCCTGGTGTCCCCACCTTATTTGGTGAGAGGCCCAGAGCTCTTTTTTGGGTAAACAATTCAAATTGAACTTGAACTATTTGAAATTCCGAGTTTTGCATCCGAACTTTTTTTTTTTCTCTTTTTTTACACTCAAACTTTTAAAAGTCACTTCTTTTCTTTTTTTAACATGGCACTAAAAATACCCATGAGGATTCGAAACCTCGATCATCCACTCTAGAGGAAGAGTTAGAAGTCCGCGCACCAACTTCCTCAAGCTACCAGGTTGATATATATATGGCAAATAATCTCATATAATAAACAAATAAATTATGTTTAGAAAAAAATTACTCTCCCTTGAAACTTCTAAGGCTTTTTTTTTTTTTTTTTTTTTTAAAAAACAAACCTTATTTTTACTTGGTAAGTTAAACAATATCACAAATTTATATTAATTTTTTAATACATGTTATAAGAAATATTAACAAAAAAATCTTAAAATATATGTTAAAAAAAGATTGTCGTATTTAGTCAAAGTTTATTCTTTATATTATTTGATCATATATATATATATATATATATATATATTATTTGTTTGACTTTTTTTAATGTATAAATAGTTGTATTTTTTACTTAAATTAGTAAAATTTTTATTCACTTTCTTATTATATTTTTTTTCCAAGAAAAGATAAAAAAAAAAAGAAGCAAATATGTAGCAAGGATCTGATTTTTTTTTTTAACTTGTCACAAAATTATAATTTAAAAAGTCATAAATTCGAGACTATATTAAAAGAAAAAATACTCTAAATTAATATGATCATAAAAAAAATATATATATATATATATATATATATATATATATATTTGTTTTCTGGAAAAGGAATGTAACGGAGGCCCAAAAAGTGGGAGGAGGTGACCTGAGAACACTGAGCTCCTAAGTTAACGGAAAACGGTCAGGTTTTTAACCTCATATGGAACACCAACGGTACAAGGAAGACCAATCATCATGACTTTTACTTTTTTTTCTTCGAGAAAAAATATATTGAAATAAAAAATAATAATTATAATTATAATAATACCAAAAAAAAAAAAAAAAGAAGAAGAAGAAAGATATTGTTGCGCTTCTTTATTGAACGTGCATAGATTATGCATCTCCATTTCCTCACAGGTTCGTTTTCTTTGTCTTTCATCACCTGTTCAATCGTCTTCTTGTTTGGACAACCAATATTTTGACAATAATATCATCATAATGATGCTATCAGAAATATCGGTTGTTTTGATTCTCAATATTGATCATCAAACACCTGAATTTTTTCTTTTCTTTTTTTATGGGTAATTCTTGATTTTCTTGATTTTTTCTTTTGTTTTTCTGCAACTGTTGCATGTGATATGGAAATGGAAACATGGGTCTTTATTTGATACAAAAATGTTTGCATGTTTTTGTCAGAATTTTATGTTCTTTCATTTCCTCTGTTCAAATTCGCAAGCATATTTGATTTTTACCATTTCAATTTCAGCTTTTCATATATCTATATATATACATATCTGTGTGTATGTTAAATTCGTTTCTGTTGTTCATTTCCAAGAAGATATTCAGGGCAGAAGTTGAATTTCTTCCCTTCTTTGTTAGGTTTCTTGAACAATATGATCACTAATGAGAACTTTTGGTTCGAAGGTGGAATTGGGTTGAACATATAAATGGGATTTGGGGGCAAAAATAATTACTGAAACATTTGGAGTTGTTCTTGGTATCAGCAAAATAAATTAAGAGTACTGAAACATTCTGTATATCTGCATTTTGATTATGCTGGGCATTCTATACTGTTCAGATATTCTGGCTGTCTGGCAATAATGATTTTCAATGAGTTGCTGCTGCTATGCTAAACAAGGGATTTTGTTAGGCTCTGCTGTGCTAAACTATGTCTTTCAGTGGCGATGTTTTTGAACCTATTTCAATTAGTAATGGTGAGTCTAAAACTGCTACAATTCTGCTTATAATGTAGATCAGATTCACTGAAATACACTTTTTGTGTGTGTGTGTGATTGTTATGCAGCTAAGCAGAGGGCTGGTTTGATAGAATGGTTGGATAGTCTTCTTCCTAATCTAAACTTTCCCATAAATGCTTCAGATCAGGAATTAAGATCATTCTTGGTAGACGGTACAGTCTTATGCCAAATATTAAACAAGTTGAAACCTGGTTCAGTGACTGAGGTTGTTCATCATGACTGCTCTCCCAAGTTTGTTTTTTCTTAACTGAATTTATGTTTTAAATGATTGTTTTCCTAATTACTTATGTAATGTAGCATGGCGGATCGATTCAGTCAGAGACGGGTTCAGAAAATATTAAAAGGTTTTTATCAGCCATTGATGAAACAGGCTTGCCAAAGTTTCCATTATCAGATTTGGAGAAGGTAATGATGATCTTCAAGTTAGAAATCTTTGAATATGTCATGCTTTGAACCATTCTTTATTTCAAATATTTGCAGGGGTCTATGAAAATTGTGTTGGAGTGGCTTTTAACACTAAGAACACAATTCATGCCTAATGGTGTTGGATATAATTTTTCTGATACATTTGGCCATCAATTTGGAAATGATACAAGTCCAAAATGGAAGGTATTAGGAGAGCGTTTTGTCAACAATGGTGAAAATGTTCAGAAGGATGATTCTCCTCGAGCGAGTTTATCCCTTCAACGTTCATTTCGTGGTACTGTGATGACAGGTATTGCTTCAAATTCCTCCCTCAACACAAAAACACATAGTTCTGACTCATTCTGCACAAATAAGGATGATCATAGTTCTGTATGTATTGTTTCTTCAGAGCCACCTGCTGCATTAATACAGCATGTTGGACATAAGTTCCATGAGGTATTTCAGATGAAACAAGGACATTATGCAGATCTTCCTGCTGCAAAAATTTCAGAAATGATGAAATCAAACAGTTTGGATGTAAGTTCTGGGATGTTATTGCATTTTTTCTAGATGAAAATCAATCTTTCATGATCATTAACTTATGAATAATATTGACCTTGTTCTTCTTTAATCCCATTCAGTCTCCATGTTTTGCAGAATGCTCCAACTCAGTCACTTTTAAGTGTGGTGAATGGAATTCTAGATGAAAGCATCGAAAGGAAAAACGGAGAAATACCTCATGTACTAGTTGAGACATTGCTCAGTTTACATGATGATGTCTTGTATCTTGATTGTACATAGTTGAGACAGTGCTCAATATATATATTTTTTTTTCAGCGTGTTGCTTGCCTGTTGAGAAAAGTAGTGCAGGAGATTGAACGCCGGATATCTACTCAAGCAGAGCACTTGAGAACAGTAATTAAGTTTCCAGAATAATTCACATGAGTTATTTCATCCTTTCTTTGCTTTATTTTTGGGGTGGATGTTAAGAGATTTCATATTTGTGCTCTGTAGCAAAACAATCTTTTCAAGGCTCGTGAAGAAAAGTACCAATCTAGGATCAGAGTTCTTGAAGCCATTGCAACCGGGACTAATGAAGAGACACAGGTAATTTTCCTTTCAGATACAAAATGAAATCTTGGAAATTGAACTTAAATGAGCATTTTCTTCTTTTCACTGTCTGATAAATGCAGCAGATGGTTAGGACTCAGCTGCAGCAAATCCAGGTATTCTTCATTTTCAGCCTATATCATCTTTGAATGTTATTTTTTTTCAAAAAAAAATTTGTTGATACTAATTTGATATGTATAGAGTGAGAAGAACCACTGCTATGAGAAAGTTGAGGAGAAGACTGCAGCTAGGCTGATGAAAGAAAAAGATGATCATAATCATGAAGTTGTAACTTTGAAACAAGAACACAGTCGTGAAATAGCAGATTTGAAACAAGGTTACAAGTCTGAAATTGCAGACTTGAAAAGGGATCACAGTTCTGAAATTGCAGCCTTGAAACAAGACCACAGTATTGAAGTTTCAGCCTTGAAACAAGAACACAGTAATGAAATTTCCACTCTAAAGCAAGACCTAGGAAGTGCTAGAGAAAATTATGAGCAGCAGCGGTTGGAAATAGTTAACTCGGTATCTAGAGGAACTCAACAGGATCTAGAAGAAAAGTTGAAGGAAACTGTGATCCTTCTAACAGAATCAAAGAATAAAGTGCAGGAACTTGAGTCATTTTCTGAATCAACATTGCAACGCTGGAGCAAGAAAGAGAACATATACCAAACATTTACAGAATTTCAGCTTAGTGCAATGCGTGTATGCTTTCTTCTATATATATATATATATATGTACCTATCTAATTACTTAATTGTGTACTTTTTACAACTTTATATCATTATTGACCTTTATTTTATGTGAATAATGTTCAGGAGCTCAAGTTTGCTTCACAATCAATCAAGCAAGAAATCACAAAAACACAGAAGAGTTACTTGGAAGAATTTCACCAATTAGGATTGAAGATCAAATCTCTAGAATATGCAGCTGCAAACTACTACCACATGCTAGCTGAAAATCAGAAGCTACATAATGAGCTGCAAGAGCTAAAAGGTTCATTTTTCCCCACTGATTTAGAAGTCACTTTTTACTTGTGAAGGGATTTAGAACTTCAAAAAAAGCAGTTCATTTACCTTCTCTTCACCTGATTTGCTGCATAGGGAATATCAGAGTCTACTGTAGGATAAGGCCATTTCACCCAGGGCAGAAAGAAAGGCTGTCAATCATTGAATATGTGGGTGAAAATGGGGAGCTTGTTGTTGTTAACCCTTCTAAACAAGGAAAAGATAATCGCCGGTCATTCAAGTTCAACAAAGTTTATGGTCAAGCTGCAAAACAAGGTTTGTTTTATAATAATACTATTAACTATTTTCTTTAACCAATTTTGGGGATTGTAGAGATAAGTTGACATGAAACTATATTTTTTGAAACTGGCAGCTGAAGTATTTTCAGATATACAGCCACTGGTACAATCAGTTTTGGATGGATATAATGTGTGTATTTTTGCTTATGGTCAGACTGGTTCAGGGAAAACCTATACCATGGTATGAATTCTTGCTATACCATTGATTCTTGTTGTATGCTCAAGTGGCCTAATGTATTTGTCTTCAGACAGGACCTGATCATGGAAGTGAAGAGGACTGGGGTGTAAATTACAGGGCTTTAAACAATCTTTTTAACATTTCTCAATCTCGAGGAGGTGCATATTCATATGAAGTTTCTGTTCAGATGGTGGAGATTTATAACGAACAAGTTCGTGATTTACTGTCAAATGATGCTTCTCAAAAGAGATATCCTTTTCTACACATAATATACTTAAAATATCATTTATCTTTAGCCATTCAATTCTTGTTTTAACCATTTATTTTCCTTGATTTGCACACACTGGGGATTTTGTCTGTTGCCCAACCAAATGGGCTGGCAGTCCCAGATGCTACCATGTACCCAGTCAAGGAAACATCTGATGTGCTACACCTGATGGATGTTGGATTAAAGAATAGGGCTAAAGGTTCCACTGCACTAAATGAAAGAAGTAGTAGATCTCACAGGTTCCTTAATATTTATTTTTTTCTTTTTCATATTCATAATTTTCATAGTTTACAAGAAGTTAAAGGGAGGGATGCATATTTGTTGTTGCAGCATCGTAACGATTCATATTCGCGGGACAGATCATAAAAGTGATTCTTCTACACAGAGTAGTCTTCATTTGGTAGATCTTGCAGGAAGTGAAAGAGTAGATCGGTCTGAGGTTACTGGTGATAGACTAAAGGAAGCACAACATATAAACAAATCTTTATCAGCACTTGGAGATGTCATTTCAGCTTTAGCACAAAAGAACACACATGTTCCATACAGAAACAGCAAGCTAACTCAAGTCCTCCAAAGCTCTTTGGGTAAAATATTCAAGAAAATATCTTTCTCCGGAACTATTATACCTATTTTCAATCTGGGATGCTTCTTTGAATACCATTAATCTTTGGACACAGGTGGGCAAGCAAAGACTCTAATGTTTGTGCAACTTAACCCTGATGCAATTTCTCATTCCGAATCCATGAGTACGTTGAAATTTGCTGAAAGAGTATCTGGAGTTGAGCTAGGTGCTGCTAAGAGTAACAAAGATGGAAGAGATGTTAGGGACTTGATGGAGCAGGTAGCCCTTCTCTTAATTTTCTTTGTGAATAAACTGAAAAGATTAATGTGTGTATATATATATTTTAAATAAATAATAATTGATAAAGGAAAAAGAACTCCTGGAAAGTAGGATATTAATTTCCACAATGTTGCAGGTTGCAACACTCAAAGATACCATAGCTAAGAGAGATGAGCAGATTGAAAGACTACAACTGCAGAAAGATATTAAAAATGGATATCAGGGAATCAATAATGAGAAGCTTGTCACAAGTTCATTGAGGTATATGGTCTCCCTCTCCCTTCTCTAAGCAAAGATTTCAAGATAATTTTACTCAAGAGAGTAGATATATATATATAAAAAAACTGTGTATATATATATTCCTGACATCTTAGAATTCAGTGATGCAGATAATGAGGAAAGACTGACTGAGATATCTGATAGTGGTCTTTCTGTGGGAACAGAGACTGATGGCTCTGCTGAAACTAATGATGAAACAAAGAGATCAGACAGTGTAAATAAGTAAGTATATATCATATTCTTACAATATATATATATATATATTGTTTAGCTTCTTTTTCAATGTTTATGGCTAGGAAGAACAAGAAGTGAAGAACCCTCAATTTGCATCTTCTTTTGCTGTGTTTT
This sequence comes from Cynanchum wilfordii, assembly GCA_025388415.1. Lineage (NCBI taxonomy): Eukaryota > Viridiplantae > Streptophyta > Magnoliopsida > Gentianales > Apocynaceae > Cynanchum > Cynanchum wilfordii. Next base: position 103,888 of record JAHSUH010003208.1, read on the forward strand.
TAGTATCTGCTTTTTGTTTTGAATTGAAATCTTCTGGGGAAATATTTCTCACAGTTTTTTGTTTTCTGATATATCATTTGCAGACCTAGGGTAGCATCTAGAATTTCTAGAAACCTAGAAAGATCACCAAAGGATTCACTAAAAAGCCAAACTGGTAAGTGAGAATCATGCAGCATTCTTGTTATATAGACATATATATATATATGTATATATAGAAGGTCATACATAATACTAAACCAATCCTGCTGCTATTTTGTGTTTGATATTAATTCATATCAGCGCTTAGGAAATCATCAAGTGGAAACAGTTTAGCAACAAAAACTCCTTCAAGAAAGTGGGTTTGAGAAGTGGTGGTAGTCAATCACAACAATATTCCTTCTTTTTTTTGGCACAAAAGTAGATCATGAACAATTTTGTTCATTAATTTCTTTTCCATTAGATTTTAGTCTCTCTCTCTCTCTATCTATATATATATAAAATATATATTGTTTCCTTGTTCATAAAGCTAAACAAGACAATGCTTCCCCCTTGATGAGGGGAGGATTAGTAAACATCCCATGAAGATGGAATATACATATAAATATAAATAAATAGAAATAGTGTATTTCTTATATACAAACTAGAGACAAAATCAATTTTGTTCCACATTTATAAAGGAAGAGTGAATATTTTTGAGAAAAATGTGGGAATATCTATTTATTAATACATGATTAGGTATTGATTAATGAAAATAGTGTGAAATGACTTTTTGTACAAGAATTGCAATTAAATTTTTTTCCACTAAATAGTCTTTAAAATATATATAAATGGACCATAAATGCTAAGATATTAGGTTGTATTTCAACAACTATTATTTTTTAAGTTATTTCACAAAAATTAATTTAACTAATTTTGACTTATATTTGGATTGCGGTTCGACACATGTGAAGAGTTGTTTGACAATCCACTAAAAATTAAAAAAAAAATAAAATAAAATAAAGAAAGAAGTGAGACTATAACTTTTCTCAAACACACTTTACCAACAATCTAATAATTTATTATCATTATTACATCTAAACAAAATTCATTTTACTTAAAATAAAATCTTATCCAAACAAACACATTTTTTTTTTAAAAAAAAAAAATCCACTTTTCTTTATTATTAAAAAAAACCTGCAGAAATAGAAAATATATTATAACCTAAAGTCCTACAGAAAATCCTTTGAACGATTATTACGCGGGGCTTGAAGCCCATAATTCAGGAATGCATTTTAAACCCGTAAATCCTTTGAGTGGTTATTAAGCGGGGACCGAGCTACTGAGGAACAACGAGAGATTAGATCTCATAGAGTTCAATTCCTGTTCTCAACCCACGACCAATATGAACTAGAAGCTTCCTTCGTAACCCCCGAACTTCTTCGTAGTGGCTCCCCTCCATGCCTCATTTTAGAGGGAACCTCAAAGTCAATCTATTTCATTATATTCCATCCATAAACCGTAAGCTCCCAAGCAGTGGGAGGAGCCTAGGGCTTTGACCGCATATGCCTGTTGAAGAATGAGCCGATGACTCATAGGCAGTGGCTTGGTTAAGGGAACCCACTGGAGCCATAGCAAAAACGAGTCTTCATAGGGAAATTGTCACCGCTTATGGACCCGAACCTGGGTGATCTATCCTTGACCAGGATGAAGCTTGGGTGAAACTAAGTAGAGGTCCAAACCTACTGATGTTAAAGAATCAGCGGATGAATTGTAGTTAGGGGTGAAATGTCACTCCCCAATAATTCAATAATGCATTTTAAAGAAGTAAATCCTTTGAGCAATTATTAAGGGGAGCTTGAAACCCAAAATTCAATAACACATTTTAAGCTTATGAGACTCATTTAAAATAAACTAATCCAAATAATATCATTAGATAATTTATAATAAAATCTTCATGCTCATAAATTCTTTTGTGAATGTAAATAAAACACATCAATTAAATTCTTATACTTTTTTTTAGTCAATGATTCAATTTTTCTACGGTAGCGTTATAGAGAGTGAGATCCTTCGTTGAAAAGTCCTTTAAGTCAAATTATGAGAAGATTTATCGTAATTTAATATTAATGTATCTCTGTGTTTTGTCTAAAAGGTGGCCGCCAACAACCAACAAAGCCAGCCCAGCCTTTAAGACAAACTTGTCACCAATCAAACATTGAAACCCTCGAAGAACATTTTCTTCCTTTCTTTTTTTTTTTTTTTTTTAATAATAAAAAAAAAAACATTAAGAAAAACAAATCCGTCCACGTAATTCCCGATGTTTCCCTATCACAAAAAAAAAAAAATAAAAATAAAAATAATTAAGAATATTTATTCCCACTTGCCTTTTAGACAATAATCTCTCTTCTTTGCAGCAAACAAAAGATCTCATAATTTATTCCCATAATAATATTATTATGGTTAGTGGCTGATAATCATAAATTATAATTTTGTCAAATTATATTTAAATTTTTATTATATATATATATATATATATATTACTACGTTGGTCCATCATCATCAATGAGTTTTGACTATTACGATATACCACGTGCTTCTGCTCCTCCCTATTTATCATCATTCATCAATATATATATAATATGTATATAATTTAACTTATAAAAAACCCAATAAAAAAGGTAAATTCTTGATTTTGAAGTATTCTTATCAAATTATGTAATGGTTGAAAAGAAGAAGATAAAAATAAGTGAAATGAGAGAAGAAAGATAGAGAGAAAACCCTCCAAAGATAAATTATTTTCTTTATATAAATATATAATATATATATGTGAAAAGACTATATTCTCCTCGCCTTCGGAATACAATTACAATGAAGAGCAAAAAGATTGAAGGAAATCTTGATCATGATCTCTGTTACAAAAGTTTGTCCCTATTATCAAAAACATCCCAAAAAAAAAGAAAGGCTAAAAAAGAAAAAAGGAAACTTAATACTATTTTCTAATTATCAAAAAAAGAAAGAAATTGCCTTTCTTCTCTCTCTTTCAATAAATTAATAATTTTTATTCTGATTTTTTTGTTTTTCAGTTCTCTCTCTGCATATCACATCATTACAATATACACATAGGACATTCTTTTGACACCAAAAAGAAGGAAAAAAAAAAAAAACTCAGCAAATTGGGGTTTTTTTTCACTCTCTCTCTCTCTCTCTCTCTCTCTCTCTCCTTAATTTCTATGTACATGAACTAGACAAATGGTTTCTTTTTCCTCTCTCCTCTGAAAATACAACTTATATCTATGTTATTTGTTATATGGTACCTCTTGCCTCGGTGTTGTCTGCAAAGTGCAAATCTGAGCACTCAAAAAGAAAATCAAGAACTAGGCTACGGCAGAAATGCTACAATTTCTGCGGCAATTGAATCCTTCAATTCTTCTCACTGGAGCTGGACTGTGTCCAAATTTCACCCGAACACATCCTCCGCCGGCGCCACCACCACCACCACCACCTCCGTTGCTACGGGATGAAGGGGAATCGATGAGACTACTAAACGAAGGGGATAGTGGACTTAGCGTGCTATTACCAAATTGTTCATCTTGGATGACTGGATTTGAAGCCCTTATCGGTGGCGATCCACTGAAAAATGGAGGAGATGAAGCCACCTGAAAATTGGACTTCTCAGCTCCATATTCTCCCTGTTTTTTTTTTTTTTTTTTTTTTAAAAAAAAAAAAAAAAGATTTCAAGAAAATCACCTGCTGTTCAGAATCTTCAGATCATGAGCATGGCTCGAGAAGCAAAAGATACAAAGATCCAAGAAAAGATGAATTTTCAAGATTCAATAATAGAAGCAGAATTGACTTGGCCATAAAAGACACTGTTTTAGCTCACCATAAACTAGTTTTCTTCAATTTGTAACAAAAGCTTTGGAAAAACCCAGAACAGAACAAGAAATTTAAAGAAGAAGGATATACAAAACAGCCCACAAAAGAGAAGTGATAAAAGATTCTACCTTTGCAAGAATGATATCAAGAAGCTCTGTTCCAGCCTTTGACTCAGTAGCTTCCAGTTGATGATTACTGTTACATGAAAAGGAAACAAATTAACAAACAAACAAAATAAAACAAACTAATCAGAGGAAGACTTTACCCCAAAAATCCCCACATCAAAGCACACAAAAAGAAAGAACTTTTTTTTCCCCAAAAATCAAAGAATTAAGGAAAAAAGAAAACATACTTGGCATGAAACAACCTTGAAGGTCTAAAACAGATGGGATCATTTGTATGAATAATTCTTCGAGGCTTAGGACAAACAACACCGTTAGAGTTAGTCATCAAACCCCTTCTTATATCTCCAACACAACCCAATCCCACCAAGGCCTTTTGTTGCTGTGGTTGATAAGCACACCTGTTCATTTCCTCTTCGTTAACAGATCAAAAAACCTACAAAATCCCCAAAATAAATATATCACAAGCTAAACACAGGGGGGAAAAAAATTAAAAAACATCTAATCTTTACAATTGTTTCTGAACAAAAATGGAAAAAAGGTGAAACCTTGGAGGGTAACTTGGTGGATGGTGGAGGAGGGGCTAAGCTGAGCCCGGAAAAAGGCTCTCTTCTGGCAAAGGACTGAACGGACGGACGGGAGAGAGAATTGGAAGAGAAAAAATGGAGAGATTTTTTATGGGTGGAGCAGGAGAAGAGAGATAAGAAATGGGAAAAAACAGGGTATTCATAGGGTAGGGAAGAGATGGATGGATGGATGATGATGATGATGAGAAGGATATGAGTTGGATCAGATTAGATTTGGACTTGGGTCGGGCTGGGCTGGGCTTTGGTTAAGATTGGTTGGTGCATGTGCGTTTGTGGTCTAGTGTGAGATGGTACATCACTATAATTGTGGTACGGGGAAGCAATGTAGGAAGGTGATTAGATAGTGTGATGCACGTGCACTCACTCAGATAATAGACCCGAGTAGGTTGTTACTTGTGTAGTTACCACCTTAAAAAAATATATAATATATATATATATATAATTATATAAGTCTTATATCGCTCGCCCTAAGAGATGTACTGAATAGTTAATCTCTTTATTTAATGACATATTTTAAATTTGTAGATTCACATTCAATTGGGCTAAATTACTCAATATCATTAAATTATTTATAACAATATATATGGTAAAATGGAGTCTCACATCGCATAAGAGCTTCAGTCTTTTACTTAATGATATGTTTTAAACTCATGAGGTCCACATTCAACTGAGCCAAAATATATAATATGATTGAGTTATTTATAGCAAAATATATATATATATATAATATATATATATATTTCGTTTTTGTATATCTATAAAGATTTTAGGGGAAATTGACCAAATAAGAAACAGTAAAACTTACCTAACTTACCTTACGCAAAAATTTTCCTTTTGATGATTGGTTAAAGAAAAATTCTTTAACGGATTCACAATTTATATTGTTTGTACACTTCAAAAAAATAAAATAAAATATTGTTTGTAGGAAAAATCTTAATTAATAGATTCCTTAGTTTAAAATTAGTGAAGGAAAATATTCAGTTAATACTTAATTTTAGACCATAAAATTTATGTGAACCTATTTTATAACGAAGATATATAATTTTTTTTTTCATCTAAAATTATAATATGACATATGACATATAACAATGAATATATTCATTATCAACATGAAATATTTTTATTCATATGCTGATTTTGATGTATAGTTATTATCTCTATTTATGAATCATATGCTTTAAATACGTGTTGTTAAAGAAAAACTAAATTTATAATTTTTATTTATTTTAATTTTAAAATGATTTACATTAGCCACATAATATGCAAATTTAAAAAATAAAAGCAAAATACAAAAAGTATATTCCAAAAAAATCACACATGATAATATTAATAATAATAATAATAGTAAGAAGGACCAAGTATGACGCAATTGGTAGACCAAAAAAAGCATCTCATTTGACCAAACCAGCCGGATCCGATTAATGTGATAAATCAATACACTAAAATGTTTACACCTAATAATAAATAAATAAGTTTCTTTTTTTATTTATTAAATTAAACCATCCAATTGTCTTGATAACACTCTTACTTATAACATATGAGTCATGAGTTCGAGACATAATAGAAGAATTTTTTTAAAAAAATAAAAATTAAAAATTAAATCATCCAATTAATTCGAGTAAATAAATAAAATAAATAGAGCACAAAAGCATCTATAACTATAAACCTTTTGCTCTAAATCTTGAATTTATTCTCTTATAATATAAATTGGTATAATATTTGAAGCTAAAAGAGGTTGGTCACGGAAGCTTTTAATCCAGTGGCCATTTTCCCCACTGACAAATTTTCTTTAAATATAGGCAAAGACAGAGAGGGAGCGTTAGTGTTACGAATGATTCCTTCTCCAAAGTCCAAAGTTAAGAAAAGACGGGTCAGAAATGGAGGAGAGACAAAAACACATTGGGAGGTAGTGGTATTTTTAGGTCCCCTTTGTTTTGCTTTCTTTGGCATTGATTCCTCAGCTGCCCTCTATTTTTTAAAAAAATATATTTTTGCATACAAAATTCTTTTCATTTGTTTCAAATCCCAGCGTACATGTGCCATTCCATTCAACCACTACCTTTTACAAAATCTCATCTAATTTTACAAAAATATCTTGGATTTCCGAAACAATAAACAAGAACACTACATAGATTCATCAGTTAAAGGATAACAGTAACTTTCCCCCCTTTTTCTATTCATTCATGAAAAGAAACCCTAATTTCAGAAAAAGGGGGGGGAAGGGAAATAAAAAGGAAAAGCAAAATTGTTAAATCTGATCAACCTACCAATCAATACCTAATCCTCTGGCGGCGAAGAGATTATCAATGTAAACAATTACTGGAGCAGAAGAAGAAATGTAATTTTGCATATGTGTTTTGGCTGAGATCTCATCTTCATTTAGTTTCCTCAACAATTGAGCTTTCGTCGGTAGGGCATACATTCCTGCAGCTACTGCTTTCCTAATTGCCCAACCATGGTAAGGTGCAAAAACCTCCGCATAAGCCTTTGATGCCGGATCTTTCAGTGAATTTCCTTCCAAAGTTAAAATATGCTCAAATAAAACTTTTACCATATCAATTCCGCGCTTTACCCTCAACAAATTTCTGGTATGGCTGCCGCCTTTCTTCACCCAATTAGCTTCCACATCCTTATCCATCATCGACGGTAAACTCGAAATCGATTTCGATGCCTCCGCTAGATCACCCACTTTGGCGACGTAATCGAGTTCGGCGAACTTGAAAGCGATCCCTAGGCAACGGAACAGAGGGGAAACCATAGAACAAGCTTGAGAGAATGGACCAATTTCGAGATGAGCTTCTTCGTTTTGGGAGTTAATTGTCGCTGCTAAGCTGTTGAAGGCTTCAGCCATCTTCCTCAGAGGCTTCGCTTCGTCGACTGTCGCCATTTTTGGATCAACTCTCTATCTCTGTTTGAATTTTTCTGTTCTCTGTTCTCCGTTTTCCGGGGATAATATCAATGGATAAACAAATAATAATAAAAGAGAAAAAAAATAATTAATTAATTTAAAAAAAAAAAAAGGACGAGAAATTGCGGACTAATAACGCAGACTTTCACCTTTTTATAAAAGTGGACACCTCACAAGACCTCATTTCATTTTTCAAATTATTTAATTTAAATTAATGAATAATTGGTGACTTTAGTCCCAAATAAATTTACTTTTGACAACTTCAATCCCAAAATATTTTTTTTAACTTTTAAAGTCCCAAACTTTTTTTTATTAGAAAAAATAAGGTCCTTTTTTGACAAAAACCCAAAAAACCAAAAAAGTTAACAGTTTATATTGTTTAACTAATTTTAAAAAAGGGTAAAAATGTCATTACACTTAATAAGATAGAAAAAAACAAAAAAGAGAACTATTATTTTCAACGCTAATTTCCAAGCATGATTATTAGTTTTCTCCTGTTTTTCTCCTTCCTTCCTCTCTGCGATTTGGATGAAATATATAATCTTTAATGGTGATTTATGTGTATATATATTATTATCTTGGACTTTTTTTGCCCCGGGAAAATAATCGATACGATTCACAATTGCTCCCCCCAAAAACAAAATAAAATTATTTTTATTCCATAACAAAATTTGTCAATCACTGTTCATTGTCTCTCTTGCACACCACCTGTTTGATAAAATTACCAACCTAAAATCACCGCAGAAATTCTTTTTGCAGGCATGCGAGGACATCAATTGATGCCGATATAGTTGAAAACCTAATCAAATTAAATTGATCAAAGAAATCAAAATTAGGTGTTGTGTCGGAGATGTAGACGAAGAACCGAGAGGAGATCGCAGATGGCAATAACTCAAAAAAAAAAAAAAAAAAAAGGAAGAACGTGGCAATTTTGATGAAGATTTTCAACCTCTACTTTCCTCGAGCTTTCTCGCGTATGGACACATGTTTTGTTTCTCTCTCTTACAGGAGGAGGAAGAAGATTAAAGTCGAAAAGATTTAGGTAAAGCGTTGGAAGAACAAAATGAAGAGTCTTCTTCGTAGAGAATTGAACGATCCGAGTCTTTTTTTTAATTAGTTATTTTCTCTCTTTTTTTTTTAATTTCTTCTTATGTAATATGACATTTTTACCCTTTTTAAATTAGTTAAACCATATAAACTGTTAACTTTTTAGGGTTTTTAACGGATTCTGTTAAAAGGGACTTTATTTTTCTCTAATAAAAAAGTTTGGGACTTTAAAAGTTAAAAAAAATATTTTGGGACTAAGGTTGCCAAAAGTAAATTTGTTTAGGATCAAACTCACCAATTATTCTTAAATTAATATTTTGTTTGTTACATTATTAAAAAATTTACTATTAATATACAAATATACTAATACATTTTTCATAGTTACTCATAAGTTAATGAGTTAATTTAGATATTGAAGTGTATCAAATTCTCCTTTATTTCATTCGATGAAAATATTTGTTTGAATTAACATATATGAAGATATTATTTTTTTTTGGTACCCACTTGAGGCACCCGGTGTTTCCACATTTTCGGTGAGACTAATCCGAACTCGGTCTGCGGAGCGCTCGCAGAGTTTCAACTCTTACTCGAGGGTTAGAGCTTGACCCAGAGCTTTTAACATGACGCTAACCACCCTAGGGGATTTGAAACCTCGACCATCCGCATTGGAGGAAGCATTAGGAGTCCGCTTAACAACTCTTTCAAGTTACCGGGTTATATATGAAGATATTATTATTTTGATTTTTTGAAGGATAATTGTGTCTTGGATGATTCTATTTTATTCATATTTGACTTGTAACATACAAATTTATGGAATACTTGAATACAACATATCAATGAGTTCCAAGGAAGGACTTTGTAGGGATATGTATAAATATTTATAATATACATATATATTTGATGTTAGAGATTGTGAATCGAATTTTTGTTATTGATTGGTCCAAAAAGTTTGAGATACTACTTATTTGATGAAAACTTATTTTAAGAGAAAAAATTGGAGATTTGTAGGGGTGGAGCAAAACCCTGTAGATCATTCAACAACATATATGAAGTTAAGATTTTTATTTTCGGTCTTAATTAAAAATTTTAAAACTATCTTTATAAAATTTTGATTATAGTGAAATTATTCTTACATCAGTTATTTTGTTCTTTTAATTTACGATTTTGTATCAATATGTTTTATAACTTGAATTAATGGAGAGGGGGAGGGCTGCGTTACGTCTTATTCCTATTGGAAAGTGGGGAAAAAGACAAATGAAGCAAATGGGAATGGGGGAGATTCTACCCAAACATCAAAATTGATTCTTTATCTCTTCTTTTCTTCTTCTTGATGCCCTTTTTTTCCTATCCTTTGGCATTGATTCCTCGGCAGCCCATTTTGATTTTGTGCCCCATAATGTTCTGTTGAGTTTCAAATAGTGGCCATCACTTTGTTTTTTTTTTTTCCACTTTTTTTTGAGACTAATCTGACTCGGCACTACGGACCGCGAGTTCAGCTAACTTTACTCGAGGGTTAGGCGCCCGCGGACCCGGCCCTTTTACATAACGCTAACCACCCCGGGGGGATTCGAGCCCTCGACCATCCGCCCTGGAGGAAGCATTAGGAGTCCGCTTACCAACTCCCCCAAACTACCGGGTTGGCCATCACTTTGTTTTACTCAACCTGAAAACACACACACACAACAACCAATAATAATAATAATAATAAAGCCCATCAATGTGGTTTGGATTGACAATGCAGTCTTAGGGTTTTTTTTTTTTTTTAAAAAAAACATTATTCGACATTCCAAACTATTATTTTGACTAATTTAAATTCAGTATCGGTTGTTTAACTCTTCTTGTTTAGAAAAGAAAAGTGTGACTAGTAATGGGTGAGTTTGAGTACCCAAAGAATTTAATGATTGGAAAAGAGTTAGTTCGAATTGTGCTAAGAGTAGAGTCTAACTCTTAATCGAGATAGATAAGATATCATCTTGACACATGACACTTATAACGAATGTTGAACTTAATAACATTGTGTAACATTCGCGATACGCTTACACTTATTATATGTTAAATTAAGATTTAACAATATAATCTTAATGTCAAACTTGTAATTTTATGTAATAATATATATTCACGATACGTGTAAACATATTTTGTTGTCGGCAGGCCAATTAATTTGGATCAAAATGAAGCAACCATTATTTTTTTTTTAATTTTTTTTTATATTAACGAATATTCATTAGTAAAAAGTAACATAATGATTATTCATACAAAAATTACCCTATCAATATATATATATATATATTTACCAGAGCGGTAGTTGTTACCAAATAAATAAAGAATTGTGATTACATCATCTCTATGTATTGGCAAATCTTTAACAAAATACTAATAAGTGGTATATAAACTTGTTTATTCATGTGTATATATATATATATATATATATATATATATATATATATATAAATATAGTACAATAATTGAGGGTTTCCAAATATTGAAATGACGAAAGCCTCTCTTGGTGGCTCTTCTCGCCATCAACATGAGAGAATTTTGAATTAAATAATAAAGTAGGTTTTGTGCCAATATATAAAGATGCTGAATTTGAATTCACAGAATTAACAATTCCAAAGAATGACAACAGAACTCAATTAATCCACCAAACTTACATTTGTTTTCCCCAAATTTTTTTTTTTTTTTTTTTTTTTTTTTTTTGCTGTAGCTGGTAGCTACTTTGGACCCAACTAAAGTGTGTTCGAGCCACGTCGGACTCTTATTAGGAGAAACTTTTCTTACACCTATCTTTCTTCATAGTCAAAGTTCAAACTTGAGACCTTGCAGATAGAGAATCAAGGTTCTTCCACTTAGGCCAACAAGTGTCGGTCGTTTTTCTCAATTTTTATTTATTCATTTTTTTGGTAATTTATCTATGTTTAGTAGCCACTTTAAGCCCAACTAAACTGAATCTGAGCTGCTTCAGACTCTTATTGGGATAAAACTCTCCATACACCTATCTCTCTATCTCTATAGGCAAGGAGAAAGAAATTTTTCCTGCAGTGGACCATAATAGAAACAGAGCATCAACACCACAAGAAGAAGGAGAAAAGCCTGCAAAATAAAGGAATCAAAGTTAAATGTAAATGTCGGCCCAGATCTGTTGAAATAATAATGGGCTTTTATTAGTTGATTATATTGCATTAGAGAAGCCCAAACTTTGTAAGAACAGCAGTAGGCCTGCAAAGCCTGGTAAATTGGCATATTTGGTCTTCTAAGTTTGGTTTTTTTTTTTGGCTTGACCCAAGAGGTGTATTAGATAAGTCTCAAACTATAGAATGATACATTTAAATTAATTTACATCCGGACTAATTCCCAGGTTAGTCTCTTGATATGTTTAAAGGTATTTTTATGTTTTCTATTGGGAACTATTTGTCCACTTAAGATAGACTTCATGAGTTTAAAACGCAACATTCATGAGTAAAAGATTTTTAGGTTTTACTTAATAACCGTTCAATAGACCTCTTAGACAAGTGATGTGGGACTTTAAATCATGTACAATGATATTTTTTTTTTTTTTTTTTTTATTTAAAAAAAATTGAAATATCTAATTTTAGATACATAAATTGTAACAACTCTATCAATTGTTGGTTGACTCAGTAGCGCATGAGGATTGAGCTTGGTAGGGAAACCACGGTTCGATCACCCACAACCGCGATGAGAGAAGTTTAAAGTTGTAATCCCTAGACCCGCTTCGAATCCGGATTAATCAACTCGTGTGGATTCGGATTTCGGATGCTATTAGCAAAAGAAAATTGTAACAACTCTTTTTTAAGGAATGATTGAAAACAATACACCTTTCCTTGCCATATATTTCAAATTTAAAAAGTTGAAAATACATTTGGATGTGATTTTTTCATTGGATCATATATTTTTAAAATTTAATGCTTAATAACCACATGAAAAGGATTGCCAACTAAATCATATTAATATTCTTGATAATTATAATAATTATTTTTTTTTTTTGACATGAGAAATTTGAGTTGTAATAGTAAAAATATATTCAATGATTAACAATTAATAAAATTAGGGGAAAAAAGCCTAAAATCTTTTTGCTTTCTGGATTCATCTCTTCCATATATAGTTGAATTATTTATTCATAACAATGCTCTTTTCTTTTTCAAGAAAATTATAAAAAAAGACCATATTTATATTATATATATATATATATATATATATAAAAGTATATCCATAAATACATATCCTAATCCCTTGAGTGGAGCTTGTGTGCCACCTTTTTTTCTTTGTTCCCTTTATTCCACTGCACCAAATGTTGTGCAGCTTTGTCTTTAAAAAAAAAAAAAAAAACTACTAAAAAAATTCTACAGATAAAACTCTAATTAAAAAAGATGATAAAGAAAAGTAAAAGTAAAATAAAGTAAAGCTATATATCCAATATTGTCTGTCTCCTCGCTCTCTCTCTCTACATTGTTTTTTTTGCTTTGCTCTCTTTCTTTGATCATCCACTTTCTAAAGTCTTCTCCAAAATCAGCAGTTTATTATTTGCCTTTAATTAACCTGATCTTCTTTATCTTGGATTCCACATGCATGGATTTCCCCACACACACATATATATATACCTTTCTTCTCCGGGGGTCCAGCTAGCTAGCACCCCCTAATTATTCACGCTTCTTTCTTTCTCTCTCTCTCTCTCATGTGTCACTTTGTGTGTCTTTTATTTAACAGTATTTACATAAGGTGGTACGTGGTAGGTGATGTGAAGTGGGGTGGGATGGGGTAGAGGGTGCCTATATATGTATATATGGCTAATCAAGGATATTCAAAAATGTTCATTCTCTCTCTCTCTCTCTCTCTCTCTCTCTCTCTCTCTCTCTCTCTCTCTCTCTCTCTCTCTCTCTCTCTCTCTCTCTCTCTCTCTCTCTAAAGTCACACACACACACACACACACATATATATATATATATATATATTGCACATTCATCATCTAGTCATAAAGGTTGGTTGCTATAATATATATATTATGTGTGTGCATGCATGGGGTGTACGTGGGTCAGCGTGCAGGAAAGAAAAGCGGGGAGGAATCTCTTTGCAGTTTGCCATCAGAGACTTTCACTTTGGTCATCTTGTCTTCACACCAATGCAATAGTTCATCATTCAATTCTTTCATTCTCAAAACCCTAGAAACCACTTTCAGATCTATCAGTGCCATCAGTATCTCCATTTCTTCCTCCACTGTCAATTTTCTTTTCCTCAAACACCCTCCTGTTGACCGTCTACGTAGTTCTTTCACTTTTATTTTTTTCTGCAAATCAAAATATTTAATAAGTAACAATTTTACTTATAAACCAAATAATTAGTAAAATTAATTAAAAAATGGATACTTACTTTTTTGTTTACTTTCTTTAATAGGAAAAGAAGAGTTGGATCAACAGAACCTCTACGGTTTCTTCTGAAGAAGGCTGCTATCATTTGGCACTTATTCGCCTTGTCTGCTTTGAGAAAATCCATGAACGTCTTTATTACTTCTTCCATTATTTCAAGAAATGAATCCGATGATATTCTTGAGCTCAAACTTTCTTCCTTTTTCTCGTCTTCTGAATCTGTAATCATCACCATCCACCTTCTAATTCAACCAACTTTAACATATATATATAATATATATATACCACGTACGTATCTTGACTAGTCATAAAAGAATATACTGGACACCTATCTAGGATCCATCACTACAACATATCACATATATATAGATATATAATATATATACACGAAATTTAAAGTTTAAATTATAAATAAGAGTGCGTATATATTTTGTTACTCTTGAAAAGAAAATTACCTCGATATTCTGGAACTTGGAGCAACTTAGGAGCGAAGCTTCTCATCCTAGCATAGATCTCAGGTCTCCTTCCATGTTCGTAGGGTTCATTCTCAACATACCTTTGTAAAAGAACTAAAAATTGCTGAAATTGCTGTGTAATATAAGCAGGGCAACCGTGATCTTGTTCACGTCTTGTAGCAGATCTCAGTCTTTGGAAATACTTGTAGTTATAATTCAATGCTTCCCACGTCCAACAAATCTGCGCCACGTATGCACCCTCCAGTTCATGATACGGATTATTGTGTCTGAAATCCGAAGAATTTTTGTTTTTTGCTGCTAGTTTGTATACAATCCTATCCGATATTGATCTTGGACACGATTGTATCGATCTCAAGGATTCTGTATATACGTACAAAATTAATCAATGTGTATATATATATATATATATATATATTATGAAACACAAACAAAACAACTATGATCACATTTCAAGCTCAAAACTTTCGAATTCTTGATTAGTGAAACCTCTTAAACAAGCAATATAAGATATATATTATTCATGCATTAGTACTTAATTACCTGTTTCGTGGAGTTTTTGAGCGCTGATTCTGTCTAAAAACAACATTTCTTCATCGTATTTCTGGAAAACAGTGTAGGATTCCCATTTGGGACAACTTCTTCTAGAAGAAGAAGAGAAAGGGTCGTCGGTGCCGGAATCCCTAATAGAACTTCTCCATTCCGATGAGCTTTTAGAAGTGGAACCAACAGTACAAGAATCACCAAAAATATCTTCTTCTTCTTCCTCATGATGATCAATCTTTCCTTGTGGTTGGATCAGTTTCTTGCTTTCAGCCTTGTTATTATTAGACGGTGCAAAATCAAGATATTTTTCACGATCAATATCCCTTCTGCTACCCAAATTATTATTATTTGCCTCATTTTTCTCTTCACATATTCCTGAAAAAAACCCAAATCAAAGCAACTCAATTAATTAGAAAAAACAAAAAATTAAATTAATTTGGATACATATACATATAATATAATATATATATTACCATCAAGATCAGTACTTTGATTATCATTTGGATTGGTTTCAACATTATTATCTCTTGCAAGAATTTCTTCTTCGTCTTCTTCAACGTCATCATCATCGCTACTATGTATGGAATCCAAAGCTGGTGAACTATAAACAGACATTCTTTGATCAGAATCATAACCGTCCGATCCAACTCCGCCTGCATCTTCAAGATCACTACTTTCTGTTTGCAAAAACATCAGTCTTTCTCCTTGGTCAAGTATGTCGGCGACCAAGTGATTATCTTTCTGCTGCGTGGATGACTTTGCAACATTATAATTATAACTATTATTATTATAATGCTCGTTTTCTTCTTCTTCTTCTTCTTCAAGTACTTCTTCTTCTTCAAGCACTTCTTCTTCTTCAAGTGATTCTTCATCAGAAAACCCTCCAAACTCGTACTCATCTTGATTTCTGCAAGAAGAAATTAAAAACACAAAAGATCAAATTTTTAAGCCAAAAAGATATATATATATATATAGAGAGGGAGTGAAGATTATTAAGTAATATACCTGGGAAAGAAGAGATTGCCACCAAGAAAGCAGAAGAAATTGGAGAGGAAAATTGAAGTGAAGTAGAAGAAGAAGAAGAGGAGAGTGAAAGAACTGGAAACATTGTAGAACAACCTAGTAATTGTTTCCTTCGAACATTGCATATTTTTTGGCTGGGTTTTTGCCTTCGCTCTCAAATCTTAATTGCCACAAAGCCAAAAAAATAAAATTAAAAAAAAGCAAAAACAAAGTGAAAGTTATTGCCCGCTTTAATTGCTTTCATAAACCTCCCTTATGGCCATTGTGCTTTTCCTTTCAAATGACTAATTTGTCCCTCATAACCTTTTATAATACCTTTATTTATTTATTTATTTTTACCTTATTTAGTTTGGGGTTCAAACCTCACTCATGTATGCAGCTGTTTAAAATTTGGGGCTAAAGCGGTTGGCTCGAACGAGAATTAGTCTAGATGTGAATTTGGCTTAAAGATGCACTTTCATAGTTTATGATCTATCTAGGACACCCTGTGCCTAAAAAAAAAAAAAAAAAAAAATTAGTCTAAGTTGTATCTATATAATCTAACTTTTACTCAAAAGAAAATTTCACCAACTCTTATATAACGAAGACTTTACCTTCGACTCTTACATGAAACTTATAACGAAAGATTGAACTCTAAGATCGGAATCTCCAAGAATGACTCATATTACTTGAAAGGCTTGCCTTATTATTGTTATTCTTGTACAAAAATGAATTTGGAATGTTTGTTGAGATTTCAGACAAAGAAATCGATATATCCATCCATCAATCAATCAATCAATCCAAAAAAAAACACACACACACATATAGGAGGAGCAAGCAATGTGCATTCTCATTTACAAAAGCTGGCTCGATTTTTTCCATTTTTTTTTCCAGTGGTATGGTCCATATTTGTGTACGTAATATCTCTGCTGATTCCCTCACTTTTCTACTAGGCTCTCTCTCTCTCAATCAAGAAGTTGGCATCAATATATATTTAATTTTCAGGAAAATAATTATTTTTGATTGATTATAAAAGATTCATTGTCCGTGTGACGCATTAATTAATTTATTACATAGGAACATTAATTAGTTAGTAATATGCTCACTCACTTATAATTTTGTAGATCATCAGTTTGAATCATGTTGCACCTAATATATATATATATATATATATATATATATATATATATATATATATATATATATATATATATATATTTAAAGAAGAAACTAACCTAGTTTAGAATATTAAAAAATGAACTTCTACTCCAAGGAACATTTTTTTACTTTTTGTTTATTTGGTATATTTCTTGGGTATTTTAGGAACATTAATATATTCTTTGCATCTTAATTGAAGAAAGGCCCATGACAATAGTAGTTGTTGGTGGATGACTCTTTAGTGATTTTAAAGCTTTCATATAAGGTGGGTGTCTGTGTCTCCACTTTATTTATTTAGTGAGACTAATCTAAATTTTAAGCATGATGCTAATCACCCCAGGAGATTCGAAACCTCGATCATCTACCTTAGAGGAAATATTAGGAGTCCGCGCATCAATTCCACAAGCTACCGGATTGCTTTCATATAAATATATATATAAACACATGAATATTTATTAATATTAATAATAATACTTTTGTCTTTAACTTGGCCATTAAGGTTTCAAAGATATGCCTTTTTACCTGTGGATATATATATATATATATATATATATATATATATATATATATTTTCCAGTCGGAAAACAATCTCCCAGCTGTTTTGGTTGAAAATTTAATTGTTGTGCCTAATTTTGATGGAAAAGTTGGAAAATATCTTAAGCTTTTTATATATTATGGTTTTTGGTCTAAAATGACTTTCTATTTTTTAAAGTAGTTTTCGGAGTCATCAAGATTTCGACTAATCTAAATTCGATTTAAATTACATCCACAAAATTTAATTTTTATTCGAAAAAAAACCTCACCTTAACTCTTACCTGGCGATATCAAACCCACAAAGTTCAAATTAATGGATAATAGTAACAAATAGTATTTCATTTTCACTAAAAACAAATAATTTATTTGCAAACCATAAATTTACATTTTTGAAAGAAAATAAAATAAAATAAGGGGCAAAATGGTGATTTCCCACTAACAGATTTATCATATATACTTAAACATGCCAGAACCCAACAATATTTCGTTATTTATAATTTTCTTACAATTTTCTTCAATATTCTTCTTTTGGCAACAACACTACTACTCTTCTTTCATTATTCAATAATACTTCACTACTCCTTTTCTTTGAAGATTTCCCTCCCATTTTACACTACAAAAACACACACATACTTATAAATATATATATATATATATATATATATATATATATAATTAGCCTTCAAAATATTAAGAATTCCAGCATTTTTTTTTTCTCTCTAAATTATTATTAAGGCAAGAATTCCACTAACAATAGCAGAGTTTCTAAAACTAAAAGCTCATCAAACGTATTCCTACTTCCCTTAGTCAGTACCAAAATTGACACTAATATTGTACTTAATCTGTAAATCCTTCTTTTTCTACGCGAAAAACTTATCTTGAGTCGCGTAAATCAATCCCTGGAGGGGTTCTGAAACATTGGAAACCAAAAGTAATCAATCATACACTAGTCTGCTGCCATGAAAGGATCTGTATCTCCGAGATCGGCCATTAAAGGTACCAATGAATCTGGATCTTCATCTTCTGGAGCAAAATACGTGGGAAAGGGAAGCAGGGATATATCTGGTTTCTTGAAAACAGAGTCCTTTATGAACACAAAGTTCCCTACCGCGCCTGGAACCTGATGAATTATGTAAACAATTAATATGTTTATTATACATAGGACTAGTAATAGTTACCAGGAATCGTTAAGAGTATCTCTAGCCAAACACTATCCAAAAGAAACATATCTTATAAACAAACAGTAGGAGATGGCAAAAGAAATATGCACACACCATAGATAACCATAACAAACAACCAAGAAATGGTGGCCAAGACTACAATAGAGTAATTTGCAATGGCCAAGATTCTATTTCCTAGAACTTGGTGATTGGTTGTTTGCACTTTTGAGGAAACCATATCCATTTCAACTAAGTAAAGTAATCAACCTAACCATAAAATGTGAATTATTTCCTAGAGAAGACAAGCTGTTTATGGTTAAGGCATAACTACACGGGCTATATTAGATTCTATTACAGAAAACAAGCAACAAAACTAAGAAAAAGTTTACCTGGCCTCGTAACCACATCAAATTCCTTGCAGGATCAATCTTATATACCCAAACATTTTTTACTGTTCTCTGCTTCCCACCCATGCGTCCAGGCATCTTTTTGCCCTTAAAAACCTATTACACAAAAATGTCGTATCTTCAACCATTAGAGTTGCACAAGTATAATTCCGAAACAGAAGATCCATTTTTGAAATTTTATTAAGAAGCCTGAATAGCCTGGAATATGTACTAGAATGTTCTGTATAGACAATCAGTAAAAGCAAGGTAATCTTTGGTATCACGTGTGAATATAATTAAAAATAATTAATATCCTCAATCATTTCAGAAACTCGGAGAAGAAAGAAATAACAGACTGGAGAATCTTAATTGAACAAGTAGTCTACAACTTAGTTTCATTCTAGAACCATATCTCTGCTCTTTTTTTTTTCCTCTTTGCCTTTGAGTACAAGAAAGAACACGAGGAATATACAATTTTTTTTCCTGGATAAGAGCACAATCAGAAGGGTAGGGTACTGAAATGCCAAAAATCTTTTAACAAGTTCTTCACGTGATCAATTTCAAGAAGATGGCTCCATTCTCTTATATAACAAAATATTGAAAAAACCAAACTATTTAGAAATGAAAAAAAAAAAAAACAAAAAATGCAAAGAATGATTTAAAGCCAGTTGAAAAATAATTGCAAAAATTGAAACATCAAAACAGTACCTCAAAAGTTTCACAACCCCAACAACCCATGAATAGAAATAAAAGCAAAATTTAAACTATATGCCATAAACTTGACATTAGAAATTTTAAGAAATCAAATTCTAAGGAGGGCTTAAACATACCTTTCCAGGGGCATCCCTTTGACCAGTTGAACCTATACTTCGGTGGGATAATGACGCACCATGAGATGCAGGCATACCTTTAAAACCCCATCTTTTCATGCCACCCTACAAAGAAGATACATCAAATTAGAATACAATTAATAGAGTATATATCTTGTATAGAATTTCAATTAAGGGGATAAGAAAAGCTCCAAAACCATGTTATAAAGGTTCTCAAGCACAAGAAGAAGTCATTAATGAAGGCTTAACCTGAAATCCTTTCCCTCTTGTAATTCCAGTAGCATCCACAAATTGTCCAGGAACAAAATGACGAACTCCAATTGAAGTGCCAACAGGCAGTAAAGCATCTTCTGTGACAGGGAACTCCCTCAACTTCCTCTTCATAGGTACACCTTGAGCTCTAAAATGACCCAACTCAGGTTTGGTTAAATGTTTCTCCTTTTTGTGGCCGCAACCAATCTAACCATCGGAGAACGAATAAGATAAAAAAAAAAAAAACCATTTAAAGCATAAATCTTTACAGGAAAAACAAAAACCTGAAGAGAAGTGATGCCTTCTTTCTCGGGGGTTTTGACTTGAGACACAATATTATCATCGATATGGAGGATGGTGATCGGAATCCTAGCACCCCATATGTCCCAGAGACCCGTCATTCCACATTTAACGGCTATGGCACCGGTACGTTTTGAATTGGGGTTCATGACCCCAGCCATAACTTCAATGACACGAGAGGATAATTCTGATGCATCTACACTAAATAATCTGAACTTGGTTAGGGTTCTAGGTGAAACAGAAAGCAGCCGGAGATGAGAAAGAAGGCCTCTAGAAGCGGCGGACATCTACACCAGCAGAAAAAGAAAAGAAAAATTAAAAGGGATAATAAAATCATGGAGCATCCAATCCAACAAAAGCACTTGGAGCATCCAATCTAACAAAGCACAATTCCATTACGTAGAAAACAAATTATGGAATAATGGACTACATTCATCCATTAACATCATATCAATCAAATCAAATCTTAAGTTTAAAAATAAATCCAGCTCAATGTCAAAACCACGACAAACTAGCACATTCAAAACCATATAATTTTAGTATGATCATGAATATTTGTATGTAATAATTTGCTCTAATTGATTGGAAACATTAATTAATATATATATATATATATATATATATATATATATTGTCCCTTCTCCATCTCTTTCTATCTTTTTCACACCAGGAAATCCAAATTTCATCATTCCTCTATATATATTTCGTTTCCTATTTTCTTGAATTAAAATTTTCTGAATTAAATGTTTCCCTCTCCCTAGTCTCTTCTGGGAATATATATATATATATGCACAATGTTGCTTGCCATATACATGGATGGTAATTGATTATGATATAGTACAAGTATGATTATGGTGAACTTTTTGTGGATAAATGGTAATTGAACACTCTTAATTAACCAACTCTTAGAATTCTTTCGACAAGTAGAAGATATTGATGCTTTCTCTCAACTATACTATTTTGTTGAGGTGTATAAGTACAGGAAGTTTGATTTTCAATACCATTCTCAATATAAAATATGTCATCTCAAATTCTTTTTCATTATCAATTCTAAAACATTTAATTTTAATGGAAAATTGAGTTTCTATAAATTTATAAAAATTAACAGTCAATTGTTTTACTTCTAATTTTAAGCTTCATAGGGAAAAAAATCCATAAATATCTACTTTTATCGTGCACAACAGTTAAAATATAAGAGTGAGCATAAATATTTTTTTATAGAGAAAGGTTTCCATATGTCTAAGTGAATCAAATCAGAAATAGAAAAACAAAGTCTTTCCTATTTAGCTAAATAACAAACTTCACATTCAAAAGAATGATTTGCATTGCTTTGTAAAGGAAAGAAAAACTCCATTCTCTACTTAAGAAAAGGGATGACCTAATCTAATATGTCAAAGATCAAAGTAAAAAATATTACAAATAATAGAAAATTTTTCACAATGAAGTTTTTCACTACTACAAGTTTCTTTTTGGATGATATATATGTAGCCTGAACCAATTGGGCATTAAGAAGCTTGACAAACTTATTTTCTATTTGGCTGTAATCTTTAAAAGTCAATTTAAAGAACCATCAATATGATCCTTTGTAATGGGACTAAACACATAAGACAAAGAATTTATATTCTAATAGTTAAAAATTCCGTGTGATTAGTTGTAAAATTTTGATTTTTAGTAGAACAAACCCTAAACTTAGTTTACAGCAATACTTGTTAACAATCCTCTGTGACAAACCACAATCTGCTATATACTCATTTTAACAAAGAGAATGTAGCAAAAAGTGGTGGAAACTTAACCCTCAACTTAATGCAGACACCTTGCTCCGGACAACATATAACGCCAACATCACAAAGTCAAGAGGCATTTTCACTCCAGTGAGCTTCTAATCAAATTAAAATTTAAAAAACAACAACAATTACTATTATTTGAATTATTTAAATGCAATAGGGCAAATTAGAAAGTTACCTTTTGCTGTTAGTGCTGGGATTCTCCAATCAAAGTAGGAGAAAGAACAAATCAGGAGCTAAATAATTCTTTCTTGCAAACTATTTTTCCTATTTATGAAAAATCAAAAAGAGAAAGAAAAAGTAGCAAATAATTACTCATCCCCGCCAAAAGAAAATTCAAAGAAGAAGGTAGAGAATTACTTATAAGTGAAATCACAGTCCATAGTTTAAACAAAAATAAAGAAATCACAGCATAATTGCAACACAAATTTGAAGAAAAAGGAAAATCAAGAAATACAGTAAAGAAAAAAACCCAATCTGTCCAAACCTCACAAAAGAAAAGAAAAGGAAACAATCACTCAACAGTGAAAACACCATGCATATTTTAAACAAAAATCAACAACTCACACATATAATAGCAACCCAAAAATTTAAAGAAACAAAAGAAAAGAAAATCAAGAATTACAAAAATACAAAACAAAACCCGCTCTGTCGAAAACATGCGCCATTCCAATCGTAAAATAAATTCTTTTAACTTGATGAAGCTACAGGAAATAAAACCAAAGAATAAGAATGGGGAAATCTAAACACTTCTTGTAATTCCCCCAAAATGCTACCAAGTTTTGGCCCAATACAAGTCCTGCTATTAAAGAAACAAATTCGAAAAACCCTCAAACCCCAGAAAATATAAAACCCCCATAAACCCTTCTTATGATGTATCATGGCAAATCTTACAAATCAAACAAATAAAAAACAAATGTATATATAGATGTTGGTACGCCTCCATTCTAAATTGATTAGAATGTAAAAATAACTATCAAATATCTAAAAGTAATTACCCAAAAAAAATAAAAAATCTAGAAGTTAAATAAAATAATTTATATAAAATTTTATTTAAAAATATTTAGTTCATTTGATTAAACTTATATTTATTATATATAAATTATAATATTGATTTAACTCGTATTTGATTATATCAATAAGGTTTAGTTTGTAACCGCCTCATTTATAATTTGGAGTTCAGTTTGAGAAAAAATTCGTATTTAATTCTAGGAATTTAAATTCATTATTAAAAATATATATTAAAAAAAAATCTTTGACCAATTCCTGATTAGGGCAAATAATAATCCTAAGCATATGAAATATTGCTTATTGAAAAGTCAACCTGTGATAAGTCCAAGTCATGAGAAAACCCCTTCTTATTGATTAAACAGGGAACGATCAAATATAAATAAAATTTGGTATTAGTCAGCAGGTACTGTTATTCTCATTATATGTCGGTTGATCTATGATTTGGATATATACATACATATATATGTATTTCTACCGTGGAAAAAAGAAGACCACAAATTTGATTGAACCAATAAAAAGGGAAACAAAAGCTAAATAAATTTGATCTTGAAGTCAGACACTTTCAGTCAATTATTTAATATTATTTTTATTAAATTAAAAATGATACATTGAATTGATTATAAATACTAGATTTATTCTTATATAGTATTATATAATCACTTATCATATTGATGTGAGACGAAATATTATATATATATATTATATATATATATATATATAATTGAAAACATCAAACTTAAGAGGAAGTTATATAGGTTAGTAGTTGATGAGTTTATCTTGATTGCTTTCTAAATGTGGTTAGACTTTCGAGCTACATATTTTCTAAATTCCTAACTACTGTAAATATTTCTTTAATTAATTATTTATTTTAAAAGCAATTTCCACCAATTAGCATATGTTCATTTTACAATCACATATATATATATATATATATATGTATATATATAGACACATATACATAGAAGAAGTTCAATGGATGGTTTACTAAACCTAAACAATAAATACAACACAGATAGTTATTTTAGAACAAAGTTTTATACTGTCTCACTCTCATATTATGTACCTTAGCTATACCTTTTATAAAGAAATTTGATACTTGGTGAAGTTATGTACTTTAATTATATTATCTATATTGACTATACATATTATATATATATATATATATATATATTAGGAAAAAGTTCTTGTTTGGATGATCTTGATTTATTTTTAATATGCATATGTTTTAATATAAAATAGATATAAGTATTTCATAATATAGGCATACACATTAAGATAAGTAACTCGATTCTTTTGGCCTTTTGGACACAAGGCTACCAGAGTTAAATTCTTAACTCCGATTAAAATTTATGAACAAATTATGAGCTTTTATTATCTTTTAATTAATCCATACTATTAAATTTTGGCGATAATTCAAAACCCTAATTCTCGGAGTTGGCTGTATTTATTTGTAATCTTTACTTTTCTTAAGAACTACTTCTCTCTTGGAAAATTATCTTTAAAATTAAGTAGTGTGATATATATATCATCTTATATATAGAATGGTAAATTATTGCCAGATGGGCCAAAATATTTTATATATATATATATATTTACTGTTAATTGCATGTGTAGATATCTAGTATATATATATATATAATTTGACTAGGTCTATGTGGAAATTATGCTATGTTGTATATATATATATATATGCAGCCACTTGTTGTTCACAATTGCTATAAAAATTACTACTATAACTATTACTATATACATTTCTATAAGTAGGATAAAACATCTTGGTCATAACCAAAAAAGACTATATCCAAAAGTCAATCATCATCATCCCCATTGCTTCTGGAAGCTCCATGCATCCAATCATCTGTCACCATAACACTATATTTCCCACACACTCAAATTTCTTACATCAATCTTAAACCTCAAGACTTTCGAGAGATATAGATAGATAATTAGTGGGTTGTAATCTTGAATTCTCTCTTTCTATCTCCCATTCCTAATTGTACTCTTTCAGCATAAATAATATATATATATATATATATATATATATATATATATATATATATATATGTATATATTCTCTCTCTCTCTCTCTCTCTCTCTCTGCCTATTTGGCTTTTGCATATATATATATATGTGTGTGTGTGTGTGTGTGTGTGTGTACGTGTGGATTTGGAGGACGGAAGAAAAGAGCAGCAAAAAAGGGGAAAATCTTTGAAAAAGAAGACTGACAAGAGAGTTGCAGTCGTGTGATTTGGTGAACATTTTTAACCACTCTATATACTCCTTGTAATCATCCCTTCCCTTCCTCCACCCCCCGACCCCCCCACTCTACATTAATTAATATAATTAATATATGGATTAACAGCAGCTATGAGGAAAGATCTTGATTTCTGGTGAGAACTAATCCCAATATTTTTTTAATATTGTTATATTCCCTACTCCATGGATGCACAATCATCATGCATCCATCGACCACATGCAGTAATTGGACATGAATGAACCTACGTATTATATAATATATGTATATATATATATATATATATATATATATATATATATATATTCATCAATTCAATGTTAGCACAAAATATGAAATTTGTATACACAAATCTTGAAATATTTTTCAAAATTTGCATGCATAGAAATAATATTATCCGATACATAAAGGTGAATGAATATATATATATATATTATGGAAATTAATTAAGTGTCTAATTAAGAACAAGTGTGAATGAAATATTTACGATTCTAATACACACTATGCAGAGCCACGTTTCCATTAGGTAGAGAGAGATGAGGTCAGCTACAAAATTTTTTTTGGTGGGTAGAAATGGGTGAAGGTGGTTGGACATGCCATGGAATTACAAGAATATCAATACTACTCTAATATTGTATAGTAACACTGACTCAACCCCACCACCTGCTGCCAATATTTTTTTTACTTTTTTCAAAATTATCAAAATTCCGACAATTTGAGTTGCGTTCGTAAAGTTCAACTATTATTTTTCGTACCGACTCTTATATGACACTCACAACGAGTGTTACCCCCTTAATTTCATGTAAGGTTCACAATGCGTTTTCATTGTACCAAGTGAAGGGTTGAATTTAAAATCATTATTACCATTCATTTTAATCACTAATTACCATTCAATTGACAAATTTCACCTCCTAATAATTATGGCAATTAAGGAAATATAACATTATTAAAAAAAAAAAACTATATAAAATCCTCCATGGGACTGACTATCTTTGTCAAGATGTTAGCTGTAATAATCCAAATAAAAAAGGAAAGAAAGAAAGAAAGAAAAGGACTAGTTTAGCCATGGCTGCTTCTTCTTGAAGACACAGACTTTTGGATGTATAGAAAAGAAGGGAAAGACTCCATTAATATCGATCTCTATTCCCTTTGTTGTCCGTACTATTCCTTCTTCTTCCTCATTATATCCTCCACTTACCAGAGAGAGAAAATCAAATGGAGGAAAATCTTCCTCCAGGATTCCGGTTTCATCCAACGGATGAAGAGCTCATAACTTACTATCTCACTAACAAAGTTTCTGACTTTAGTTTTTCTTCAAGAGCCGTTGCTGATGTTGATTTGAACAAGTGTGAGCCATGGGACCTTCCGGGTATGTTTCTATATACATATATATATATATATATCTAATTGCAGTGTTGGATAATATATACTACAATTGAATCTTTCAAAAGATCATATGGGGTGCAATAATTTAGATAATTTTTTTTTATTTTTAATATAGTGGTATTCACTGTATGTGTAGGTTTTAATTAAGTTAAATATATTTTTTCATGAATTAATTTAAATTAAAGAACAAATCTTTACTTCTAGAAAAATCTAGTGGGACAAAGTTTGTCTCCTGCATGATCATACCTGTAACATTGATTTCAAAACAAACACATAGAATCTGACAATCTATTAGTTCCTAAATATTTTGTCATTATTATCATAATTGTTTATAATATATATATATATATATATAATATTATTTGTATATTATTGGTATATCTGATCAACTGGAAAAAAAAATAATAATAATAAAAATTTTGCAGCTAAAGCGTCGATGGGAGAAAAGGAATGGTATTTCTTTAGTTTGAGAGACAGAAAATACCCAACAGGAATGCGAACGAATCGTGCTACAGAAGCTGGGTATTGGAAAACAACGGGTAAGGATAAAGAGATATTTCGCGGTGGACTCGTCCTTGTCGGAATGAAGAAAACCCTAGTTTTCTACAAAGGTAGAGCTCCCAAGGGTGAAAAGACCAATTGGGTCATGCATGAATATAGACTAGAAGCCAAGCTTGGTTTCAAGCCCTCAAAGGTACACACACATACAATATATATATATATGTTATAATCAATCATATATGTTGTTACTGTGGTTTTTTTTTTCCGACTATTTCTTTATCTGATTTGGAATTGAAAAAGTGGTTTGTCATAAAAACATTAGGGAGTAATTTAATTAGGTAGAAAGCATAATGCTTAAAATATAAGATATTAAATACAAAATAATGCTCATCAGGAATTTATATAGTTTTCAATTAATAGTGTTTATCGGGAGCACCACGTTTTTTAGGCATAATAATTACACATATTTACCCTTCAATAATAGTATAAATCTTTCAACAATTTGACATAGCAAAATTTTGGTCATAGAGCGTTTTTCTAATGTTCCTTAAATTAAGTGTCATATATATATATATATATATATTTGGGTGAAGTATATAATTGTATGTCTTTTTTTTTTTTGGGTGTTCATCAGGAGGAATGGGTGGTCTGCAGAATTTTCCAGAAGAGCACGACAGTAAAGAGACCACAGCAAACTCCATCTTCACCACACGATTCAATGGAATCTCCTTATAATTGTGACACAAACCCAATTATAATAGGAAATGAATTGGGAGATATCGAACTTCCAAATTCATCATCATCAGCCGGCGGCGGCGGCGGTAATATTATTAATACTTTCAGCAACATTAATTATAACGACAACAACGTTAACCTTAACATGACCAATACTAATAATGTCCTAAACTGGAGTACTGCACTAAGAGAGGCGGCTGCAAATGTTCTTCCATCAACCTTTCTTAACCCTACTGCTAGTCCTATGAGTCCTTTACTTTTAAGGGCATTACAGCTCAGCACATATCATCAATCTCCGGCCATGGCGGCGGCTGTCCCGAGAGACTATGCATTGTTGATGTCACAAGGGATTAATTATAATAATCATTTTGGGAATAATGATTTAATAATTGGTTCCGATCTTGGGGGGTCGTCTAGGGTTAATGTTTTAGATCAGCAGCGGCAAGAGGGTCATCATCATCAGCAGGAGCAACCGTTCAATCTGGACTCCGACGAGAATATTTGGTGATGATCAAAGAGCTAGCTAGCTAGCCATGCATGCAATGCAACACATGCAGAATAAGTTATAATTGAATGATTATGCATGTGTTAAATAATGTCTTTAATTAGTGTACGTAAACTTCTAATTAATTAATTAGCTAAGGAAAATCCCTAGTTAATTGTTTAATTACTTACTACTTGATGTATGTATGTTCAGTTGTATTTGCAGTTGTAATTAAGAACCACTTTTATAACAATTTGTTCCTCCTGTTTTCTTCCTTCCACATTTCTCTCTTGATTTTGATGAATATATATATATTTTATATATATATATAATATATATATATATATTATATAGTTTTTAGTGAATGTATAAATATCTAATTCTATTGATATAACTTAAACTAACACAACTCAATTATAAATAGCATTATCTTTGATTCTAAAGATTTTAATTTGTGTTTAAGATTAAATCGTTGAGATTGAGGGTACAAGTAAACTAATAAGAGACTTATCAAAAAAAAAAAAAAAAGTAAACTAATAAGAGATTCTATTGGCTTAGGCAAGATTACAACGTTTGAACATGTATTATGTATGTAACCGTTCAAAATTTTAAGTCAGAGCTTACCTAGGACACTTAATATGCTATGTTTACGTTCAAACTAATCATAATTCGAGTTTAATTAGATTCCTTATGAGATGTAAGTTTTACTTCCAAATTTTAAATTGATATAAGGGAAATTGACCTTTAATTTATTTAGATTATTCGATATTTAAAATTACTACTTCAACTTCAACTAATTCGACATAAGTTGCATCCATAGAGTCTAAAACATTCTCCTTGAGGGGCTCCTCCTCCCTTAACCAATGATTTAGGTTTCAAATTCTGACTTGGGTATGGAAAAATGTTAAATATCCTACTACAAATCAGCGAGCGGGATTAGTCTGGGCGTGAAATGACTTGAATGTGTCGCCCCTCAGTGACGGGACCCACCCAAAACACCTGTGTGATTAAAAAAAAAAAAAACATTCTCCTTAACTTTTATATGACCCTTATCTCGTGTAGTATTTACAAAATTCACTTTTTTAAAAAAAAAAAAATTGACTTTTCAGCAATGATTTTTGTTTGAACAACTTTCAATGATGGGCCTAAAATATTTTAGGGGCTGATATAAGAAAGCTGGGATGATTATATGAAAGCCCAACCCACATAATTTCATGGCCCAAAATTACTCGAAAAAAAAATTGTTACTAAAAACAAATAAAATTACACAAAACACTTTAACTCCTCTTTTCTCTCCAAATTCTTTCTGCGGAGAAGCAATGGCGGGAAAGCAAGTGGCCGGCGACGGCCTGTCGTCAAGCCTCGCCGGGATGTCAAAGAACCAGCTTTATGATATAATGTGTCAGATGAAGGTAAAGATACATACATTACGGTTCATGTTTTTGTGTTTCTTTTAATGGATGTTGTGTTGAATTCACTCCTACTGGAATTCTTTTTCAACTTCTTCTCCGATTTTAAATCGATGAGGGTTTTGATGGGTTTAACTGATTCTGTGGTAACGGGACTGATTTTGTTGTCCAGACATTGATTGAGCAGAACCAGCAGCAAGCTAGGCAAATTCTCATTCAGAATCCGGTTTTAACTAAAGCTCTCTTTCAGGTTTTGATTAAAACCTAAAATTTCTTACTTCTATTTTCTGGAGTTTTTCTGCTTCCTTCTTTTGTTCAATTTCTGTGATGCTTTTGTCTATTTTCCTGCCGATTTTGTCTTAATCTGTGGTTCTTCCCCTTTTCTCCTATTTTTCCAATCGTTTTAGGGTAAATTACAAATAATTGAATTGTGTAATATGAGCGAAAATAGAAATGTTTTTGGGTTCATTGAAATAGAGTTCAAATCTTTTTAGATGCACTTAAATTGCAGTTGATCTCTAAAATATTTGGGAACTAGAGTTTTGTTGGTTGAGGCCAGAGCGGAAAGCGTCAGGTTTCGCATAATTTTTTCTGATTTGCTTATGAGGTCTTAAAAATTGATGTTGGCCATTCTGTATGATCAGAAGGCTCCTTGTTAGCCAACTGATGAGGCATGAGGACGATGTCCTGAAATATGAAAATTTGGCATGTTTGGTTATGTAGCCACATTGACTAACCTACTTTTCTTGATATTTTTGTGTGTCTCACAATCTATTTCTTTTAGATCTTAAGTAGCTCAACTATGTTCAGAGGGCAACATGCTGAAGCTAAGCAAAATGTCTAAGATACCTGACCTTTATTTAGATTAATTTCCCTTCTGGAATCCATATTTAACCTAATTCTATAATCTTCTCATATTAAGACGTGTAATGTTCTAACAACATGAGGCGTAATTCCACATTGGAGATGACAGAATATCAGATTGGCATTGTTTAAGAACCCATTGAGAGATGGACGGTAAGGATAATAGAAAGTCAAATTTGTGAACTTACCCCCAACTGTACCACAAAAAAACCAATAAATCATACCACGTTTTAGCTGTGGTATATTACCGCTTGTTTAGTAAGGCCAAAACCCAGAATAAGGATAGTATTTTCTTCATTGTTTTTGTCCGATTACTTGGTGGCACCAACGACTTGCTTTACTTTTAACATGGATGCTTTTCCCAGTGGCTTTAGAAATTATCCCCTTTTATTGGAGGGATTTTATGTAGTCAGGATGGTAACTTAAAAACTTGAGATCTGAAACTCAGGAAGCATCAATATGAAAGTGAATTTAAAGATGAACACTGTAGCATGGAAATTTAAAAACAAGAAATATATCTGATTGGAAAGGTAGTTTGGGGCCTTGAAGACCCTTAAGGCCCCCAAATCCAGAAACATAGAGAGTACCAGTTTGCTAGTATCTTGAAATAAATTATATCTTCACATAGTGCCAAATGTATGAAATGGGCCATCCAATATGAGATGTGTTCTTAAGTTTCATTTTTCTCTTATGTTAGCCTGACCTGGATTTCTTCTTCTTACCAAATATTTCCTTTCCTCTTGGTCTTTTGCCAAAAAAATGAAGGAGAAAAATTTTTTTTTTTCTTTTTTTCAGATTTAATTTTGTGGATAAATGTTATTAGACATGGAGTTTTAGTGAATTTTTCCATGTTTTAAATGATTTAATTTTCCATGTTTCCACATATTTCTTGATGTTAGCTACTGATGTAATAGCCCAAATGCTCTTCTTTTGCCAGGCACAAATAATGCTTGGCATGGTGCAGCCCCCAAATGCGGTATGCATTTTTATGTGTATTTTTAATAATCTCTTCCATCTTTCAGATCCTTGTTATAACTGTACGTTTAACAGAATACTGCCTTGATCTGTTAATAATCATTTCAATGTGTGTAGACTCCAAACGTGCAGCCAGCTGCATCACAAAGTCCTCAGCCATCAGCATCATCTCTGCAGCCGTCAAATACTCAAGCTGCTTCATCTTTGCCAGGTCAAACTGGTTTGCAGGAACAATCAAGGAAGAAACACCAGCCTGTGAATACAGTGTCCTCTGCATCTAATCCACCGTCAAGTCTCCAACCACCAGCTTTTCCACCACATTCTCTACCATCTGTAAATCATCCTAAGGGAAATATTTCTAGCCAATCAACACAAATACCCCAACCCCAATCCAGTCAACTCCCTAGTATCCCTCCGCTGCCGCATCATTCAGCTTCTCAACCACTATTGCATCTTCAACAACCAATGTCCTCAACCCCTAACCAGTTGCAGCAACCAATGCAGACTAATCCACACTTGCCGCTGCAACCTCCACTACCACGACAACCTCGACCTCCAATGTCATTTCCTCATCAGGTTCACCATCAGATGGGGCCAAATGTGGGGTTCCAGCATTCTGGTCTACCTCAGCTGCACCACCCACAATCTACATATCACGTAAGCTGCATTCTGAAAATTTTGCAGTCCAAATAATACAGTTGATTAAAGTGGATTATGTCTGATATTATTAATTTCAGTCAGGAAGCAAACAGCCAGTCATGCAAGGACAGCCACAACTTCAAGTTCAACAGCCTAGCCAGGCACCATATCAGGTCTGTCCTCTACTAGTGATTCTCACTGGATCTCTGTATTCTATTGTGTGGCCTTTATCCCTAGGTTTTTGTTTAGTCCACAAATCACTCTCTACATCAGACTTGTGTTGCTTTCTGTTAATTCTTTGAGTGTGCCCCTGTTTGATTCAGAAAGTTGCTTCTCGCACTCTGTCTTTTGTTGGCACATACAGCAATGAGGAAATACCATGAAGCACTTCAACAGCCATGAATTATTCTTCCATTTCTTCATCTTGATAACTAAAAAAAAAAAAAAATTATTATTCCAAACCAAATGTTGCAGGCTTTACTGATGCAGTTTTTGCTTTTTATTTTTTCAGGTGGGTGGCTCACATTTAGGTCCAGAATTTAACCAAGCAGGAAGTGCCAATCAGGGAGGAGTACAGCTTCCAGGACCACCACAATTTCCCGGTCATATGGGCCAGAGCAATCAGCCTCCTCGCCAGTCTGCTGTAATTCATTTTCCCCATGTTTTATCTGAATCTTATTCTTGGCAGATACTTATCTATCTCTTTCTGAATAAACAATTTAATTTGAATAACTATGCAGCTGACACCGGAGATGGAACAAGCATTACTGCAGCAGGTGATGAGCCTTACACCTGAACAGATTAATATGTTGCCTCCAGAGCAAAGGACTCAAGTGCTACAGCTGCAGCAAATGCTACATCAATGAGATGAAATACTTCAGAAGCCCCAACTTGTCAGTCTTGGTTTTGGTCTGAAGTTATGTAGCCTGATGTATATGTCAAATAAATAGATTAGTTCTTGATGGTCTGACTTAAGTTTTGACTATTCCTACACAGTGCTTGCTGGCTCAGATTTAGCCGTCAATACCTTACAATTTGCACAAAAATGTATTGACTATTGAACGGAGGTCATAACTAATCAATGAGCTTCATTTTTTTGAAGAGCATAACAAAAAAAAAAAAAAAAAAAAAAAAGGTGACCACAGCTTCATTTAATTTTTCAACACCTTGAGTGGAACAACGTTCAAGAGCTATACATATATGCAGCTCAAATTATCTTCTGGTCTTTGTACAGTTTTTCTTCACAAAACACATGATAATGTTATAGATTTCATTTGTCTTTTATAGTACTACAAAAACTGTTTTAGGTTAAAATAAATAAATAAATAAATAAATTATGGATGCTAATTAATACACCAAAGCAAAGCCAACCCTGCTGGCATTTTTATCTACACGTAGCCTGAAGAATTAAGCATATCATCGATAAACAAATCCCAGACATCCCAACATTTTGGCATCCGAAAGGGATAAGAATTCAGAACTACATCACTCCAAGTTTGATGGAAAAGATAGCATGACCTTGGTTTCCCTTCATATTTAACATCATAATCACGTAGGAAACCTGCAGAAACCAGAAGCTGTACTTGCATACTAGAGATGTCAGCATGTACTATTTGTCGAGTTTTCAGGCTCAAGTTGTGATAGATATCAGCCTGCAAGAAAGAAAAGAAAAAAAGATCAATCTAAAGAACCAAGGAATGGTTACCATTAGAACCACCTAGAGAAAGAAAGTTCATGTATCTCAATGGTTACCTGAATCCGAGGAGGGAAGTTGTGCCAATCTGACATTTCATGAATAAGGTTATGTCCAACTATCGGAGTCTTCATCCTCCTCCCAATCAAGGTTCTCTTCATCAACACTTGAATTGATTGGGGAATTTTCATCTTCACTCTGCATGATGCAAAACATATTCTTTTATGATAAAAAATTAATATATTATCTCTATATCAGGTTTGATTTTCTTCCCAACACTACATTGAGAAAGATCACTGTTTTAGTGTTACTTTGCTTTCTTTCTTGGCTAAGATTTCATAACTATGAGAACTGTGAAACAAACACTAGATTAGAAGATAAAAATGAAAACAAATTAGATTATGCACAAAACCAACTGAAACAAGCAGCTCAGATCATAAAAGCCAAGGATTAAGTACCAACCCCAACAGCAATGAAGGCAAGCCACAAAACATTAAAAGCAAACAAATGAACATCATACCTCCATATTGACATTGACAAGGAGGGGGCAGTTCAAGTGGATAAATTGTTAACAAGAGTAGAACTTGTGACTGAAAAAAGAGTATCTCACCTCAGTGAAATCCGAATCATCATTGAACTGGGCATAATCACTGTTTTCGACATCTTTTGGATCACTCTATGAACAATTACCAATATGAAATGGAGTTAGCCAACTAAGAGGGGAAGTTAGAGAATAGACAAGGATCAAAGTTATGTTAAGGTGCAAAAAGAATTCTAAAAGGTGCAAAAAGAATTCTAACTTGACAATTCTTTTGTGATGATAACTACCACTTACAATGTCTTTCCTTGTCTGCTCTATGGTTTTCTCCAATTCACTTATGTGCTGGCTAAGTGCCTACACAAAATTATTAACACAGGTTAGGAGTATCAATTCAAAGAGTATTTAGAAATAAATTTTAAAAATACCTCATAGCGCTGCAAAGCCACTCTCCGCTTCAATGCCTTTGCCTTTGTCAAAAGGTTTCTTGGCCGAAGGGTAATGGGTCGACGGTAATTCTTTCCACGGTAGAAAATAAGTACAAAACCTTTTGGAACTCTTTCTATAGCCACAAGAATCCCACCACTTTCATATTCTAAGAGTCTTGCAGTTTCTTCAACAAACACAGCTTCCTTTTCCTTTGACAACAATTTTACAAGCTCTCTATGTTTCCAATGCAGATGCATGTTCTCAATAACACCATCAAATACACCACGAATGCCTGGTAAATAACCAATATTATCACATGAATTTTCCAGCTTCTATTAAAAGGTAAAGAAATAAATACAAGAATTATGAATTACTTCCAAAAAATGACGACAACTAACCAAGTGGCAAGTATGCCTTCATTCTTAGCCCAACCCGACGAAACATTGCTCTTTCCTCATCTGTGATTGTTTCCACATCATCATCTGGACCAGCTGGGCCCCAGGATGATACTATCTTAGCTAATAATTTCTCGGCTTTGAGCTTCTTGGCTTGGGACTGTCCATGTATTCATCAAAAACATCAACTAATAATAGAGCAACTATAAGCAAGTAGACTTAACTGTATAACATCAAGGTACTGACACACGTGATAGACTTGATAATGACAGTCTCCTAATAGAGAAAGAAAAATAAACTCAAAGTGGACAACATAAAAACTGGATCACAAGGAGACCACCAAGTCTCTGCTGCTGTGGAACAAAATGGTTGTTCTCATATTTAACTCAAGAATTAAGCTGCATTACAGTTTCAGAGGAATTGGCAGTAGCATCAGAAATAATGTGACTTAAATAACACTAAATTTGATAAGAGTACCTGAGCTTCAAGATTATTCTGAAAAGCTAAATTTCTACAGTCCAGGTAAAAGGTAGTTGGAAAGTTGAACAAGGGGTAGTGGAAGAAAATGTGATTATTGATTACAATGCAGAAGTTATTCATTGCTTCTTAGTCAAGACCAACAGCATATGACATACAATCATGTTTTATCAAAAAGGTGTAATGATATTTAAAATCCTATTATGAGTGCACAATCACTTTTAACAATGAGAAACAAAATGTTGCCTCAGTAGATCACATTAAGCCAAGCAATCAAATATAAGCTGATATGACATTGGTAGGTTTAGGATTAAACACGTTATATCTTTTCTATACAGGTCCTGCATGGATATTCAAATGGAAATTCATTTTATTCAAGTATGTTAGAAGTTTTTTTATAAAGAAAAGATATTTCTGTAATATTTTTGTGCCAGTTTTTTTTTTTCACTTAATGAGTAATGAGAAAGGGAAGTGTCTAACTAAAGCTACAGAATGGTGCATGATATTTCCCCGAAAAACAACCTTCTTTGAAAGTCATACTTACAATGGCTAATTTATGTTCAAGCCGCTTGACTACCCTGGTTGTCTTTGTTCTAGATGCTTCCTCTTTCATCTTCGCAAGTTCTTCAACAGATATTTCTCTTCCCCATCGAGCTTGAGCTTCGTAAAACTCTGCCAATGTACCAGCAAGTGCTTGTCCTTCCTCACCCACTGACACTGGTACAGTTGGTGCAACCCGTACTTTCTCTTCAACATCTTGTATTTGTTTTGTCATCTCATGTCTCTCTGCTAAAGCAGTAGCCACACTAGGAGGAAGAAAATCTTTTCCCCGATACATTATTATGTAATATTTGTTTCTGAGTAACAGTACTCCACCAGTCAATGTCTGTAGAACAGTTTGATCAGTTGATATCACTTTAAAGCCTTTTCATCTTCTCAGTTAATTTTACATATTAGATGCAAACATCAGAAGATTCAGCACATTCCAAGGTTCATCATTTACACATACAAACAGAGTCTAATTAAGGAGCCTGAGCCCTGAGCAGCAGCTTTGCTCACGTATTCCCTACCAGGAGCACTTACAGAAAATGACTCTCTCTACTATGTAAATGCAATCCATGGGTCACTTATTACAGCATAAAATGCTAAGACACAAAGCTCCCTAACCAGTAATATTACCCACAAAGATAATCACGCATGAATTACTTAATGTTAGACAATCTTATGGATCTGTAACTTTTTACTGTTTCAGATAAAAGATGGCATTTAAACAGTAGTCCTAACCAAATGTCACTAGATAGTCACCTGAATGTTTTCATTCCAAAAAGTATATTTTCAAGAGCATCACTCAACAAACATGCATAGAACAATACTCGCAAAGAAGTTAACTTCAAAATACTCAGTACACTTAACTATCATTCTCCTATTTTAATAAGATGCGTAATTACTATAAGTATTACTGAAACATTATAGAAGAGTAAAGAATCAGTTAAAGGAAGGTGACTCAAACAATGTAGCACGACTATCTGTCTAACCAGGATCCAACCTTTTGGGAGTGATAAAATACAATATTCTACTCACAAATAATTGTCTCAACTTCATTTAGCATTACTAGATTTGACTTTTTCCAATTATTCTAAGAACATCTTGAGACAAAAATGGTAATATTTTCTGAGCGTGCAACAAGGGGAGGGAGTTTGGAGTTTAGGAAGAAGTAAACAAAGAGCCTACTAACAGCCAGACTGTTGAGAAAAGGAACAGAGAATAGACTGATATGGATCCGAAGCAAAAAGGGAAAATGCTAAGCTTTTGAAAGAACACAGGACAAACATTTTGGAATACATTATTGGGCAGATGAGCAATACCTCCATCATCCAGAGGTATTAGAGTTTCTATATAGAGTTTATGAACAGATAAAACCTCTCTTTCTAATGGTGGCATCCGTGGATTCTTATTTGAAGGGGATGTGTATTTGTGTGTGTACCTTATGTGCGCTAGCATCAGGGCTTAAAGAGATGCAGATTGACAAGACATTGAAAATGTGATATATTCTGAATCCTTTCAAATGTGAACTAATTCGATTCTGATTGCAACTTTTTTCAGATTTTTATCCAGCAAATTCAAATGTTAAAATTAACTCTATGCATCAACTGGCACATGCTAAAAAAGAAATGAATAAAAATATAAAATATCTCCACATAACAAGCTAAAATAAGCTTTAGTACCTTCAACTCCTCAGCCATTAGTTTGTTGTTAGTATTTTGAATGCCACGCTTCACTGCAATTTTTACAACTAAACTCTTTTCCCAGAGCTTGACTATTGCAGCCGCCAAACCTTGATGATTTCTATTTCTCCCTATAAGACATTGTGGAAAAGGATCAATAAACATCTAGATGCATTGAAAGTAGAGAAATTTATGGTGGTGAAAATTACCAAGAGCAAAATGACAAGGAAGTGATTTAGCAAGTTTTCTTAAGTTAGTCAATTCTGCATTGGTTAATCGTGGCCGCATTCCAGTAGGAAGAAGCCTGAAAGGTGTTTTATAGCCGGGAACTTTCTGAGGAAGTAAATCAGCATCAACAGGAAGTATTCCTGTACCCCACCAATCTTCAAACCGTGGGCCCAAGCCATCTAGCAGACTGTTGCATTCAACTTCCTCTTCTGTCAAGTTTTCAACATGACTTGGCACAACCGGCTCCCTCCTTTCATGAACATGAGTATCACTACTGCTATTCTTTGCCATCAAATTGCTAGAAGAGGACACATCAGGCACAAAAAGAGTGTCACCTTCTCTGTTCACAGACTGAGCTCGAGAAGATGGTGGACCTTCATAATTTGTTCCTCTGAAAACAACCATAACACTCCCAGATCTCCAAATAACTAGCCCTCCTGTACGTCGCTGATTGAGAAAAGAGGTTGATAAAACCAAATTAACAGTCAACTCGGACAAAATTCTTTAAACATCGTTAGCTACACCTTTAAAGTAATAACAGATACACAAAAAGAACAAAAGCCACAGAATAAAATATCATGTTAGTGACAAGTTTAGTATGAAGTGGCAGGAATGACCAGTTATGATTGTTTAAGGCGTATTGTAGTCCAGTTGTCTAATTTAAATTTAGTACTATTCAAATTTAACTAAAACTATAATGAAATCATTCTCTCATTTCTTAATCAGCAGTCGACAATCGTAAACACCAAAGCTTCCTAACTCAAGATTTGAAGAGTTCATATGCTAGTGAAGCCAAAAAAAAAAAAAAAAAGCCTTTGCATCTAATTCAAGATTTCAGATTCAAGTTATAAACCTCCACAATCTCATGCCCTGTCTTCATATCATGAGCCAAGTCCTCGTGAAACTTCAATCTGACAAGCTCACTCTTCCTCCATTTATCGTGAATTTTCTCCAACACCTCCTTAGTAACCCCAGCCTTGGCTACATTTATCCTTTCCCTTAATGTCATCCCCATCCTCCTCAACCTCCTCAACTCACCATCCTCAATTGTCAGCTCTGCTAAAGTTGGAGCCTTTAGGGTCCTCTTCTTGTTCCTACTACCCTCCTGCCCTTCCGCCATGGCCTCCTCTTCTGCATTCTTCTCCCAGGGTAATGTCATAGAAGCAGAATCCTCCTCTTCTTCAACCAATATCCTATCAGGCCGAACCCAATCCCTCTTCAACAAATCCCCTAATTTCTCGTCTCCTGTAACCTGCTCCATACCAGGTTCAGGCTCTTCAATCTCATCTTCTTCCTCGTCATCCGAGCCTAACCCGAGGTTCCTCAACCTGAGAACAATGCGATCAATAGCAGAGGTTCGCGGTCGCACATCTTCATCAAGAAATTGGGCTTCCGAAGTGGATTCCTGCGGCAAAGTTCTGGGATTTTTATAATTCAGAGGCGGAAGCGGTGTAGGAGATGGCCACTTGTTGAGCCAAGAAGAAGAATAATTGGACGTTTCCCTTGTAATGTCCGGAGTTTGAACGGGTTTTCTTGAAATTCTGGTAGTGGGACGGAGAGAAGAGGATAAAGGTTTAAGGAAAAAGACACAGAAAGGGGTTTTACGAGAGGGAATAGACAGTAGGCGTGGCGGCAGTGAGAGTGGCATCTCAGTCAATTTTGCTGTAGCCATTCCCATCCTAGAAGCTATTATAATTCTTCAAACTGCATAATATAAAAAAGAATCAACTTAGAATACGGAAAACACAGCGCCGCCGCGGGAGGCGGAGGAAGAAGAAGAAGAAGATGATGAGGAGGAGGCTGAGTTTATTAACGAGGAGAACGATAACGATGATAAGAATTTTTTTTCCCCAGTTTTGGATATTTTCTTCTTACCCGGGAACTTTTTGTAATTTGCACCCGCCAGAGACCAGTTTACCCGACCCGAAGACCCGAATATCAATGGATTTTTACCTTTCAGTTTATTTAGTTAAATGCTAAAAAATTGTACTTCAAATGTAAAATAATTAATACATCAGTGGATTTTTGTTTTTGTTAGATTATTTGGTATTCAAGATTAAGATTATGATGTCTGTGTAAAATTATTCATAATGCATTTTCTGGGACATTCATATTCAAAAGTAGAGGCATAATTTTAGCCCCTTTTTGTATTACTTAAAAAAATCCAAAAGTACAAGTGGTTTTTCTCCTTTCTTCCTATACATTCATCATTACACACAAAAACATATACATTTTTGAAGATTTTCAAGAAGATCCTATTCTATCTATGTTATATATATTATTAGCTTACACAGATTTTCAATTCTCGTGTGAAAAAGATTGAAATCATCAAAATGTTAAAGAATGGTTGATCTTCTGCTCAAGGAAGGTGATGAAGAAGAGTTGAAGAGTTCTTGTCCAAGTTCATTTATCTTGTTCAGTAGCAGCATCTGCTCTGTTTCAAGCAAGTTCATGTACTCTTCTTGATTTTCTTGGAGTTGCTCCAGTTCACTCATGGATGCCCAAAGTTCTTCAAGCTTTTCTTCTTCGATCAAAGACTGAAACTTTATCATTGTCTGTTTCATCTGTGATCAAAAGTTCACAATAACAGGATCACATATATATATATATATATAAAATATGTGTGTATGTATATATGTTTCAAAGATCTCTTTACCTGAAGGGAATTTTGCAGGCGAGCTTTAATGGAAGCTAATTCTGGGTCGGAGGGCTTCTTCTCTAATTCTGGAACTTTTCTGGTAATCTGAACATGGATTTCTCCTTTTTTCACTCCTTGAAGAGGTATCCATTTATCAGACATATGATTTGGAGGCAATCTTTGGTACTCTACAATGCAGTCGCCAATGCTTGATGTAGGTAACAGAGCATTATAGTCTTTTACATGCAGTGACAACGGGCTACCATCATCAGGAAATTCGAAAGTCTGATGCCATTTTGGGTGCAGAGTTTTATACATCACCTGCAAGCCAAAGAAGATTAAATATATTCTTATTATATATATATATGACTTGGAAAGATATTGTTTCATAATGCTTGATGTATAGCTAACCTTGGTTTTCCTCTTCAAGTTACCATAGTGTATTCTCACGTAGGGATCACTTGTTCCTCGGAGATCAGCAGCAACAAGGTCTTTTGCTTCAATGAGAACAAGTTCAATCCAACCATTAGCCGAACCCCCCTGGAAAAGGAGAAAGGAGAAGGTTGTAAAGATAATGTCAAAACGGGAAGGCTAGAGATGAGCTTATTCGTCTCCCCTTTTTTCTTGTTTTCAGTAATAAGTGAAGATGATATATAAATATAGTTTGTGAAACTGTTAATCTTGCAACTCTTTTCTATAGTTCATGAATAGTTTCTGAAAAAAACAGGAGTTTATTGCATTAAAATAATCAACCTTTGATCCATCTTGATCCTCCATTTGAACAGCTTCTATTTGAAGATGCAATTCTCCAGAATTAGCTCTTTCAAGAGGGATCCATACATCCCTTATCGACCCCTCCACAAGGCCTTCTAAATTTACACGTGCACTCCCAATGCTCTCTTCTCCAAACATTTCTTCAAGAAAACATTTTATCTTCAGGTATTCACCACCTACTATCTCATCAAATTCAAACTTCTGGTCCCAGGTAGGATCTGATGTATGCTGAGCAGTTCTTGTCCTTTGAGTTACCTGAAGGTTATCATTGTCACAAAACTGATTTAGGTTACTAGGAATGAGCAAATGACAACATCCAAGTGTCTCAGAGATATAGATATATATATATATATATATATATATATATATATATATATATATATATATATGTATGTATATGAACATCTTTTGGGCAACTCAGTACAAGCTAACAGTTCTTCATTGCTTCCTTCAGATTAAGGGTAATTGATCATTTAACAAGCAGGATTCAGCACTTAAAAACTAGAACAAGATTCACAGACATACCTTGCCATACTGCAATTTAACATAAGGATCTGATTTCCCAAATCTCTCTTTCACTACAAGGTTTTTCCCTTCTACAACAGTTATATAAATTTTCCGGCCAGTTGTAGGCAGAAAATTAGATGACCCATTTAGTGAATGCCGTAAACCAGGCTGGAAAGCATGTATACTATTTGAACCATCAGAAAATTGCCATTCTTTCAGAACAAGTTTCACTGTCAACTGCAAAATGCCAATTCAAACAGAGAACAAAAGACCTGTCAGACATCATCTCTAAGCTGAAACCCAAACAAGGAAATTTCACATATCTAATCCTTTTCAAGAAAAAATTAAGGAAGATTTTCCATTTCCCATTAAATCCACCACTAGCTTCCGATTAGTGGATTACGAAATGTAAGAAACATCCATAACTGCATATCATGAATGAAAAATGGCATAAGACTAATATTCTTGAATGGCACTTTCTATAATAGAAGGTTGTACCTCCCCTGAGTTGATCCCCTCGAAAGGAACTGTCAGTTCAATTTCTCTCCCACAAATCTCAGAACGCTTGGCTATCACAGAGGAATCGGCACCAGTGGCCCAAAATATTGTTGAATCATCTGCAACATACCTCACCTTTAAACAAGAAAAGAAAATTAAAGATGATTTAAGACATGATCTTCTGATAAAAGATAATCTGACTTTTCTGAGAAAACTAACATAAAATGTCTATACCTTAATTTCACAGCTTGTCAGATAGTCATACTTTATGCTTTCTGGATCATATTCATAGAGATTGAATCTAACAGTTGCTGCATTGTCATGTAGAACCATATTAAATGTTGAATTCCACACTGGGCTTGATCCAGGTTTAGAATCTGTTCTCCTAGTCAGTTCTTCAATTTCAACCTCCACAAAAGTTCGCAAATCCTTGTAATTAAGATGATCCTCAGCATATCCATCTTTCCCTGAGTTCTGTTGCCTTCTAGAAGGACTCCCTCTCAAGTTACTCCGAGAAAGTTTGCTACCAGAAATGACTGTGACATACAGTATGCCACCAACAGCTTTCTTATACAAGTCTACTGCTGGCAAAGCCAGACAATTACGACGAGGTTCAACCATTCTTTTATTTATTGTGTCAGTTACAAGTTTAACCTGTGGAACAAAAGAAGGACAATATAATGAATCAGCCAATCAAAATGATAAAATGATTGCTGCATGGTTGTGCCAGGGAAAGAAACAGAAACATTAACCATAGAATATCTCATTTCTAATGATTGTTTGTCTACAAGCTAAAGAGGTACCTCATTGAACTAGCCAAAAAAAGAGTATCATAGAATTTTATAAGCATAATTTCTTCAACAATCTGAAATCTATTCAATCAAGTAGTATTATACCAGCCATGAAGAGACACCTGGGAGCTCTGTAGCGGGTAGGGATTGACTTCCACCACTTCCAAATGCAACACCTATTCTCACCTCTGGGGTTGAAATAAATGAGTATAAAAATGCTCTTCCATCTAGAATTGGGATCAGAAGGAGCTGTAGCCCAAAAAAAAAAAACAAGAAAAAAAAAAAGAAAGCAAAGAG
Source organism: Cynanchum wilfordii (assembly GCA_025388415.1). NCBI lineage: Eukaryota > Viridiplantae > Streptophyta > Magnoliopsida > Gentianales > Apocynaceae > Cynanchum > Cynanchum wilfordii. Next base: position 147,937 of record JAHSUH010003208.1, read on the forward strand.
CCTCTTAGAAAGTCCAAAATAGGATAAGAATTGATTTTTTGAAACAGATTATAGAAATAAACATATGAAAACACATACATCACCCTTGATGTGGAGACTATTTATGATGATCCGAGCAGTTCCCCTGAGTGGTTTTGCCAGCTTAGCAAACAACATAATGCTTATTTCAGTGGTATCCCAATCAAAACCCATTCGCATGACTCTCTGTTGATAAATGCAAGTATGAGCACTCTCTGCTGATAAATGAAAGAAGTGATGAAAGAAGAAATCGAACCTTATCCCCTGAAGTAGACCACCTGGTCCCATGAATCCCTAGGATCGGTGGACATGAACCTAAAGAAAATTCTTGTAATTCAATTTTTTCCTGCAAAGGAATAGATTCATCTGTTCATGTTACCAGCAATCAATCAATGGCTGCTAAGTTTATCCAATCAAGGAAATTAAATGAGAGCTCACAATCAGTTTTGGCTTTCGATGCTTTAAGCGTCTCTGCAGGCAAGAAGAAAAAGATATGTTTTAGTAACTGTAATACTAGAAAAACAAGCATCCTGAACGAAAGTTATGCAATAATTTACCTTCCTAAAAGAACACTAATTGGTGATACGTACTCAACTTAATTTGAAATGGACCAAAAAAGGAAATATTTTTAACCAAGTAATATTAGTCTCGATTATAATATTCAATTATCACTGTTGTTCCAATAACTGAATATGTGTTCTTGCCAAATACTATATAGAGTTGCAGTGATGAGTTTCACACAAATAGTTCTGTGGGTGAAAAAAAAGAAGAAACGCTTGACAAATAGCTCATGACTTTTATTACGAAAATATATGCATGCAGTTTCACAAAAGCACATATTGATATAAATGAACAAAGAGATAAGAGTAGTAGACACCTCAACAATAGAGGAGAATCTCAAAGAAAGCTTAGGACCGATGTAATTAGGCCAAACTTCTATCAAGAGTTTGTTGAGCCACTCACAGTGCTCCAAAGGTGTTGTTGGCTGCATATGCAAAAAAGAGCTCACCACATGTAAAAATAATGGTCAACTGAAACAGAACTTTGATTTTATATATATATCTTGGTAGAAGAAAAATAGTTACCGATGTCTGTAATATCACTTGCTTCCATTTTTTATTCAAGTCTTCCACAAGTAAACGTCGTTGATAACTCCCATACTGCAAGATAAGTAAGAATACAACTCATGTACAGTCTACTCATGTTCAAGTTATACTTTCTTTTACTATCGAAATTATGAACAGAATGCAAAAGAAAGGAAACAAAAGAAGAAGATAAAATCTGGTGAAAACATTTTTACAAGTAAAAAGCATATTCTAACCCAGTCAAGAAATATGATGTCAATAATACAACCTTAAACCCTGAACTTGAAATAAAGAAATATTAAGACATTTCCTGAAATTTACATCTTCAGATTTACTCAATTCTTTCAATGTTAGAGATGCAAGCAACAGAACTCATGATTCATAATTTGTTCAGTTTCGAATGGCAGGCAGCATGGAAGGAAGAGGAGAACTACAAAGAAATGTTTGACAAAACGGGCCTCATTTAATAGAGGTATCAATGAAAGAAAACAGTAAAAAGGCTTCCATTTGGTGCTATACAAATGTAAGACGTTATTGAAAATCTGGCTCCCAAAATCCCTCAAAAATCACTACAACACAAGAAGAAACAGTAATGAATATGGAAAGAAAGGGAACTCTGAGAAATAAGTAGGACAACTTAAAAGCAATAGTTTTTTGGATACATCTCCAGTGAAGGTGAATGCATCAGCAGCAGGCAAGTTTCTTTTTCCTGTAATCTGTATTTAAACATTCAGGTGATTGAACAGAAGCTATAAACAACTAAATATTCCTTCAACAGACAGGTGATGCCACAAAGATATTCCAATAGCCATTACAGAGAAAAAAAGGAAATGAAATTTGCAATGCCAAACAGAGGATGATAATTAACAGAAACAGTACCAAGAATAGCAAAAAATAAAAAATAAAGCAAAATGCTGATTTTCTTACCCAACTGAGAATGATAACTAACAAAAAAAAGTACCATCAGTAACAAAATTAAAGCAATAAGCTGATTTTCTTGCCTCCATAACCAGCACAAAGAAAAAGAAAAATCAGAAGGCAATTACGCCCCAAGATCAAGAATGTTCAGCCCTCATAGATTTACGTTGAATCATAAATGGACGTCAATAACAATAAAGCTTTTAAAAAGAATTTACAAAATTGTAAGAAACTAAAGTCATCAGAAATGAAGAGAGTTACCTGAATAGTGACCCAGACAGCAACAACAAGAGGAACCCAATTAGAGAGGGAAAAGAACCACTTTTCAATACACCAGACAATTAACAAGAAAGGAATTACAAAAGGCAGAAGAGGCTTATCCACAAGCAACTGGTTCAAGAACTCTCTGACTCCATTAAATTGAAAACTTCTTTTCCTTCTTGGACCCATTCCAATCTAAAACTTTATCACAAAAACACAATCAACAAACCCAAGTGATGATAACACAGCCTTTTACTTGTCAAACCCTGTATTGGTCTGCATTGCCAGGCCAAAAAGATGAAAACTTGAGATGTCTGAATCAAATCCCAAAACAACCCAGATAATTTCTCTGGAATTCCGAAAGGTAAAAACAATATATATTTCCAAAACTGCTGAGAGAATTCAAAAGGGCTGCTGAGAGCTTGGGTTTTATTAGTTCTTTTTTGGCAGGTACATGGAAGGGAAGGGGAGAAGAAAAGTCCCCAAGTCAACGAAAAGCCTCGAAATTTACAGTTCAAAAGGAAAATGATGATCGAAATATAGGAAAGAACAAGTGGACAAATGTTTTAATGGCGACTTTCTTCCACAATTAAGGAAAAAATAGAAAGATTATATATCATTCATTTCCTTTGTCTTCTTCGCATTGAAAAGACCTTCAACCACGATAATGAATGCCATATTCTCGTTAAAATGAAATGTTACATCGACAGATTACCAGTTATAGGTAAACTCCACTTTACCATTAGACTACACATGTTTGTGGATCAGTAGTTGAATTGTTGTATTGTAATAAATTTCAAAACAATTTTTTATTAATTTTTTTTGTATATATATATATATATATATATATATTGTAAATTAAATTTCCAATCTTTGTCATATATATACATGGGACAATGTGTCAGAACAAAATTAAATTTATTTTAAAGAATATAAAATATTATTAGCATCATGTTCAAGATGTTCATGCACTTATATTTCAACAAATATATATATTAAATCATATTTCTTTTTTAATTAAGATTAATTACTCCTCTTACTAAATTGTACTACTTATCTACTAATGGATAGATAGCGAAATCCGCCCTTTCCTTTTTCATGTTTTCACTTTCCAAAACTTTACTAATTCTGAATCTGAGTTTTAGATTTTGATTACTTTTATATTTGAATATAATAATTTAAAATTCAACAACATAAATATCTTCAAATATAACAATTATGTCTGAAAGACATTAAATGATAAGAATACTCTTTTAAATTTACCAATTTTCATTAAAAAATTAATTTAAAATAGATAAATGATCAATTTATTTAAAATCAAAGATTTCGTACCAAATCATCACACCCTAATGTGTTGGAAGGTTTACATTGTGATTGGTTGTTTTCTTCATGAATGAAATTTCAACATTTCCCATTAAAAAAAAAAAAAAAGAAGATTTAGTACCAAATCAAATAAAAATAAATAATTAGAGACTAAACCCTAGAATAAAAAAAAAAAAAAAAAAAAATTATTATATTATTACCTTTCCTGAATATGATATGGACGGAGGCAGCTCTATGTATTTCTTCGCCGGAAGGGGGACGGCGGGGTATTCTTCCCAGGCAGGAAGGACCACACATTAGTAAGTAAAATTCTCTCTGATTTCACCCACCTGGGATCAACAAATTAAGAAGCTCTCTTCTTTTTTTCTGGAATGTGGACCTTTCAAGATCATAATAAACTTCCATAGCCATCACTCGAGGTTTTTGTCTGCATTTCAACCTACAATGGATAATATTTCCATGTTCCTTCATATATATATATATATATATCATTTCTCTTGGTTTAATGCATTAATTTTGGATCTATACCAGAAATCAAGTCAATAATCCAAAGTAAGATACGTATTCACGTACGGCAATCTTTCTTCTAGCTAGTTTGAGCTTTGTTTCGTGTTCTTCAGGTATGTAAAACAGTACTTGACAGTTGTAAATCTATACAGTCAAAATTGAATACTGTTTTTTAGCCTACAAATGAAAAAGGAAAAGAAAAGAAGAACAAACCTAAATAGATCAATTTCACATGTTTTTAGATTGATTTGGCACGTAAAGTACATGCATGGCAGGGAAAAAAAAAGTAATAGATTATTCTGTTCTTGCTGCTTGGTAAAAGAATATATACATACATATATATATATATATCTTATATATGAACTTCACCAAAAACAGAAGCAATTTGCAGTATGTTTGTTAGAGAACAAGCGTAGCTCTAAAGTTAGTAAAATTCAATAATCACAATCCAATCACAAAAAATAATTTACTTATGATTCGAAGATCAAATTAATTTTATATATATATATATATTTAGGAAAGTGAAGAAATATGAACAATAAAACGGTGGCTATATATACATCATTAATTTTAGTGGGTTGAAATTAAGTTCTGGAAATGTCGTGTCCCTAGAAATTTATTCACCATGCAAGTTATTGTCAAAGTTAGCTTTAATCTGCTGTGCTTCAATAATTGCGAATATTCAATTGTTATTTCCACTACCAAAAGTTATTTCTCCTTTATATATATACACATATATATATATATATATATATATATATGCTGATTCCTTGGGCTGGAAATTGACTTGTTATATGTAAAAAGATTTTGTGATTTGTCTTTTCATTTTTGAGCATCACAAATTTAGTTTTTTGTTCTGTGTTTTTGTAGGCAATAGCATTTTTTTTTTTTTTTTTTTGTTGAAGTTCAAGTTTGGCACCACGTGACAATGGATTGTGAATATTTTACGATATCATAAATTTAACATTTTTGTGAACTTCATATAAAATTTAAGGGCAAAAACTAACATATGTTAGTCCAAGCAGAACTAGTTTGGTTTCCTTTACACTAGGTTAAGGAGAAATAGCTATAAGAGCTTCCTTCCAATAGAAGTCTGACGCGACTCGACTCCATATTAGTTGGATCTATAAAGTAGCTTTCAAACACAGATGATTAACTAAAAATTAAAAGGTAAAATCTTGTTCCGAGTAAATTATTCTCTCACATAACCCATAATGAATCTAATTCAGTAAATACGGGTGTAACCAAAAAAAATCTTATAATATATATATATATATATATATATATATATATATATATATAATACACAATACCTTATATAAAAAGAATACAGTAAAGATGGAGGAAGTTACTCATTTAAATTTTAAAAAAAAATCGGATAAATAAGGCAACACAGTGCATAGCCATTTGACAAATATGCCCCTGGACACCAAAAAAACATCTGAAAAATGAAAAACAATCTTTTCGCCTACTTTTACGCATACAAAATCGGTATAGTTTCGACCTTTTCCATTTCCTTCCAACTGAAACTCCCAAAAAACTTGGCACAAATCTTCATTTCTGGCCATTAATATTCATTTCTGTTGGTAGCTACAAGTTCCAAAATATAAATGCTTCAAAAAAAAAAAAAATAACGACATTTATTGTATAGATCTGTGCGTGTGTCTATATATAATTTACACAATCTAAAAAAAAGAAAAATTTCTTGTTGATTCATTAACTAATTTTGTTTCATTTCAAGAAATCATGAGACCTTCTGGTACTACTAATATACCCCATTTCCAATCCGATGATGATCATTATCGACAACAACAACAACAACATCCAAAGAAAGAATCAAATAATACTACTACTACAACAACAACAACAACATTGAACCCATCATCATCTTCATCGTCGTTATCATTATCAGGAAATAATACCTCTGCTACTTGTTTGAAAATGAACAAGGATTCTCGGGTTATCAAGAAATCATCGCCGCCTTCCTCCTCCACCCCCTCCTCCTCCCCTGCCCTCCTCAACAATATTGCAAGCCTCATGAGCAACAACAATAACAAGCCACAGCCACAGCCACAGCCACAGCAACGGCATCCCGTTATTATCTACACACATTCTCCCACAGTAATAAAAACAAATCCAAAGGATTTCATGTCATTGGTGCAGAAACTCACCGGTCTGACCAGCGGAACAGAGGATGATCATCAACAACCGGGTTCTTCTTCTTCTCTTCATCCCCCTCTTCCTCCTCTTCAACGACCCAAATCCGAGGCCAATAATTACGAGGATAATAATAACAGAAATGGTGGTGGTAATTTGGGGATTATCAGTGATGATAATGAAACTACCTATGTTTCAACCGATGAAACTAATAATAATAATAATGGTGGAGATGGTTTAAGCGATCTTCCGGTAATTAATTCGTGTTACATTCCTTCTCCCATGTTTGATCATCCACAGAATCTGTGCTTTAGTAATAATAATAATAATGGTATTCCTTTCTTCAATCCAAATTCTGCAGAATTTTTGTGCACATCACAACCCTTTTATAATAACTATTCGGATCCGTCGTCGTTTTACATGCCGCCTCCGAATATCAGGACTTCTTACTCTTCCTCTAGCTTAGATGCCATGAAAGATCTTCCTGACTTTTGAGAGACCTTATTTTTAAATTATTTGATTTATTGTTTTTTTTTTTTTCATTTTTTTAAAGTTTGGTTAGCCATGGCTGAGAAATGCTTAGGGAATAAAACAAGAAACCCACACGATGTCATTTTTGTCTTTTTTCACAATGGACAAATTTATTTATTAATTAAAAAAAAAAAAAAAAAAAAAAAAAGAAATTGAAATAAAGCAATCGCTGGGCTTCTCATGGCGAGAGAGCACAAAGATGCAGGCAGCGGCAGCTCGGCATCTGCTCCCTCAATGTATTCATCATGTATTTATGTTAGCGTAACACGAATTATTGAATTAATGAAATAATAATTTTTCAGTTTTTTATTTTTCCCCTTTCTTTGTAAAGCATTCAATTCAGCTAAGGTATTGGTGAGTGTGGATAGTTTAAAATTGTTAATTACATGTTAAATTTTAAACTGATTTTAAAAATATATATATTCCCAAAATATTCTTCTTTGTATTTTAAGAACAACATACTTGGGGGGTAATCATCATCCTAACTCATTGCACTAAATCAAATGAGAAGTTCTCAATGATAATACTAATGGCCAAGCAAATAAAGAAAGGAATACAAAACATGGAAGTCATCTGCTTGCTTTTAGATACCATTAGTATCTCATCATCCTAAACTTTCGGTTAGTTAAATGAGTAAAAGGGAGCACATTTGACAAGGTTACACCCAATCTCGATCAGAAGTATTCAGTGAACAGCAAAGGCAAGCCTGGACCTGGAGTTTACTACAAACAGCAACTAAAGCAATGGATAGACTAGCAAGCTTCATGGAACAATTAAGTACTTCCATCACCTTATATCCAAGAGAAACAGGAATGGAAACAAGGAATCAATTTTTCATTGAATTTATTTCTTTTTTTTTTTTTTTTTTTTTTTTTTGATTGATTGATTTATATATTTACAATCCCGAGAATCCAGGCGAAGTAGTGTACACCTGTATGTATAAAATTTATATCACTTTTTCTTTTTCTCTTCTTTAGATCTTTCAAGAAGTACAGGTGCAGCTGGTATGCTAAACCACCATTCTCTTAATCTTCTTGTCCATCTTTCAGTGCTTGCTCTCCGTAGAGGTGAGTTTCTTGTAAAGATCTCCAGAAATGCTATAAAAACAAGGTACTTTCCTGGTACAAATGCCAGGACCAAACCCATGGCAACTAGAGCAACCGCAAATTTCCCACTGGCCTACACAATTAAGATCCACACAAACAAGCTTAACATAAAGAAACGACAATGTATAAAAGAACACTACGACTGAGAGAATCTTCATGTCTAGAATAGGAACATTAGAAGAAGCCAAGTCAATCCTCTAGAAAGTTTTTCCTGTTCCCATTTCGCCATGCTTGTTAAAGAACAAGATCATTCTCATGAATCAACAAGAAGTTACTGACTCATTTTCCCATTTACTTCAAACTGAGCCAGAACATTGATGTGAGGATTTGGGCAGAGCTTTTTTTTTTTTTTTTTAAATGCATTTAGGGACAAAATAATGCTTTTCCCTCCAAAATAGATTACCAAACTTTTGGGCAGTAGTGCTTGAAAGATGCCATCACTTATGCAGAGGGCAATTTGAGAAAGTATTGATCACTTGAACTATTTGACCATAAAAAACCTGATATGTGGCAAGCAAAATTATGCAAAAGTAGACAGGATAAGACCAAAAAGATACCTGAGGGAAAATAGCCAAAAGCAAGGCCCTTGATTTGAGAAGAACAACATTTGCATCCTGGATTAGCTCCTCTGCTTGTGATATTGCATTTTGAACAGCCAAAAGCTGCTCCATAGCATTCATTGCAGGAGGAGCTACAACTTTGAGTTCATCAGCTAACCCACTACCACGGCCAATAAAGCATGTAACTATCATAAAAATTGCAGAAAAAATGAACAGCAATGCGAAGGTATAACCGAGCCATCCCCTGAAAAATAGACGAATTAGCAAGAGTCAAATGTAGTCTGTAGAGGAACACAAGAAAACATGTTTTTAAGTTTCAACTGATGTTCAAATTTGAAAGAAACATATAAAGTGGCACATCTCCTACTAACTCTCGTGCAAATACGGCCAATGGAATTTTAACCATTGGTCAACCTAAAACCAATGATATTAGAGTACAACCCACCCAACCTCTCAGAAAGGACAAAGAGTGTTCATAAACATGTCAAATGCTTGGAATTCAATCCAAAAGAGTCTCCTATCTTCATCTGAAAATACAAAGACTACACTATGAAGTATTATATTGTAGCATGGGATCGACTTAAAAAAGATTTTTTTTTTATAACCTTTTTTCCAAATACAGAAAGATTGTCCTATTAGGACTTCACCCAGAGAGAACCATGATTACTTCAAAACAACACAACGTCAACTGCTGAGTTGACACATGATACAGTGAACAAAGAATAAGTGAATGTAGTATTGGCCAATTCATGGTTTTAATCCATGGTAATCATAAGGGATTTAAAAAAGAAAAATAAAACATACAATCAGCCAAATTTGTTACCAGCTATGGATGATAAAAGTAGCCTTTACCACATGTCAATCTGCAGATGACCAAAAGAATATTTGCAGGGAGAAACTCCATGGATACTTACCTCCAGATAATAAACGAAAAAGATGTACAAAATGCCATGGATTTTAAAGGGTCTTCCCAGGATGCTAATGATTGAAGGAGGTTTCCCAATTCTCTTACAGGGGACAGCAACTCCTGCATGCAGATATCAATTTCACATCATAAGCATAAAAATTAATAAAACTTTAAAAAGTGAAAATAATAAAGAGAAAGAGAAACAGAAGTGACAACTATTATAAAGCCCCGTAATATTTCCAGATCATCCAGCAATCAAATCTCAATCACGAGACATTCATAAAAATGTAACGCAAATGTTCAGCATTCCAGAACAAGGGTTTAGAATAAAAATGCACTTAAATTCTTTTTTATCCATACCTCATATAAAAGCAGGAATGTAAAGGAATATTAATTATAAATGCTTTAGAAATACCATCATCACAGCTATATTGGTGTCAATTCCATCAACTTTAACTCCATTAACTGAAGCTTGTGCATGCATCATTTTTTTGTGACTGCTTCTAGATTGCGTTACTGCTTTTTCCAAGGCTGTCATTTCACCAACAGCAATGTCACCAACAAGAAGTCCTTCACTGGGAGTCGAACTTGTTCCAAACATGAAGCCAAGCGGAGAGGCAATGGCTGCAGTTGGGACAGAGTACATTCCGCCTTTAGCTTTAGGAGAGTTACTTCGCTCTAATCCACTCATGGTTGACATGTTTGCAAGGGTTTCCAAAATAACATCTCCACCTGGAAGTTGATCGCATATGTTGAACATCAGAAGAGACTCAAAGGAAAAAGAGGTTGTACTTATTTCCTTAAGGGCCTGTACTCGTAGTATCCCATAAATAGCTTTCAAAATGGCTTCATCTCGCTCAGTTCCCGTGATGTGAAACTTGTGGATGAATCTGTGCACATATAGGACTTCACGAATGATGGAAAGCCAATAGTCCCTTCGTAAATGTCCTTTAAGCTCAGGAAACTCCATAATAACTGGTTCTGGTCTAAAGAAAAGTATCCCACGAATTTTACAGCCATTACCAAAAAAATTAGGTACCATCCATAAAAATAATAAAGGAGATATAAAATTTAAATGTTACGGATAATTAATTCCCAATCAAATTCATAACCTATATGTGATCTTTAAAAATACTCAAGTTGGATAGCTAGCAAAGATGGAACATAACCACAAAATTTAAATTCATTAACTGTCTATTATCTTCATAAAATTCTTGAAGCACATAATATAACCATCTACTCAGCAGCGTATATTTCATTGCCTTACATTGAAATCGCCTTGTACATGACTGCCTTGTCAAAAAGTCTAGTTCCCCAAGGTCCTGTTAACTCAGGTCTAACAACCTGCTTTAAATCATCAGAAAGTTCATATACTTTTGCCTTATCAAAAGAGACAACACGATGTGCTTCAAAGTACAGAGCATGATCCGTCAGAGTTAAACGACCTGCAGACAGAAGTGCATGCTAGGACGTGTCAAACCTATGACCAATGACATAGCACAAAACTCTTGAAATATAGTATTCCCTAAGATTCAACTACTGATTAAATGCATAGAAGACATACACATTGAGGTCCTAATCAGAGAAATCCAAATGACTAACCAGGCCATGTAGAAATCCCAACATGCTCAAGAACTGGCTGGCTTGTCACTGTCCCATCTACTTCTAGTATCTTCTCTCCTCGTGCTGATCGTAAAATGGACAGTAGTGAGGATTCAGATTGGTTCTTTAGCCTTTTGATTGCCCTATGGATAAGAGAATCCATGATCAGAAGCTGTGATTGCCTCGCCATAAAATCACATGTCAAGGACTAATGGATCTGCATGAGAAGATGCTTGTGGATTTGTAGAAATGAAAAGCTTTCACCAAACTTCATATGAAAAAACTAACATATTTTCAAAGTTGATTTTCCATTCCATCTAAGTTATCACCATCTAGTTCACAAACCCTGGAATGCTTGTCTTCAGTTTCTTTTCATGCAAAGAACATGCCAACCTTAACCATAGTGACAGCAGTTCATTATATGCACAAGCATATCTAGCCTTACCCAAACCATGAGAAAGAAAACTGAAGGACGATTCAGATCAGCGAATAATTCCCAAATCTTAAGGACTCTAGTTACACAATCTAGACACTTGGAAAGAACACACAAATATAAGCAGGAAGTAAATTTCTACCATTAAAGTTCACCAGTTGACTCCAATCACCTGTACTAGATTAATGCACAAAAAATTATCTATATGTGCAAAGGAAAAAATCTCTGAAAGAATGTCTGCCCTGTATCTCTCCCACACTTAATAGGATTTATATTATTCCCAATAACTTCCAGTAAGAGTTCTCAATGTTTCCTCCTGGACCAAATCCAAACATATATGACACACTCCAGCACCAACACTATACCTAAATCCTTTCACTCTTATCAAAGACAATTCTAAGAAGCACAATTGCAATCTTCCACGTGATCCACAGTCCTCTTTCTTAAAAGCAAGAACATACTTGGGGAAGAAAAAATCCTAGACCACCCAAATGAGAAACTTACATAACTACAGCATGCATAAGAGGACATAAAGGAAACTGGAGAGGACTTTATACATGTATATCAGTGAAAAGTTGGCACCTAAAATATTAGAAAAATACACTGAGGTATTTTAAATATAATTGCAGTACCTTTCCAATGAACTGAGGTATTTATCATAGACGGAAAATTGTAGCCTGCCCCCACTAGCCAGGGTAAGAACTTCAAAAAGTTTGTGGCTGACAATTACATCAGCAATGACTGGTACTGCCGGAGCAATCCGACAAAAAGCCTCTAGGCTAACAGAAATATCTTCATCCATCTGTAGCATGTTCAAAGGTTAGAAAAAACCAAAGTCTAGAAAGTCAGTGAAAACCAGACATCCCAGGAGGTTTAGCTACACATTTTGAACCATACCCAACATAAATGTATTAAAAATGAAAATGAAGAAATTATATTATGATGCATCAACAGCCTCTTTTATTGTTTTTCTTGCACAATAAACATAACAAGTAAAATGTACACACATTAAGAGATGGTTGGCTGGCTGCTACTGGAAACTCCCAAGCAACCATTGTATCAAATGTTAGGCGCCGAAACTTTTTGTCATCCAGATAACCAGTTATTTGAATAGACAAGGCAAGCGCACGAAAGCAACAGTACTCTAACAAGTTCCGTGCATATTGAGATGGATGTTTTAAAGATTCAGAAGCCTCTTCCTCAAAGTTTTCTTTAAGCTGAAACATAGATACGCCAAGGATTCTGCGTAGTCCATATACTTTGTCAAAATGAGAGTTCAATGCATAGGACAAGTTTAAAGATACACTAGAGCAGGCATTAAATGAAAACAGCATACAACTTGATAACCTTGAATTCAGTTAACCCAAGTTCAACACAAAAAGTAAAGAAAATGCAATCCTCAATCAAGCATAAACACTTGTTATCTACTCACTTGGTACAGTGTTCTATGCAATAATAGCAAGTAAATTTAAAACATAGAGCTATAAGAGTTGAGGAATTGCAAATATTACGTAGAGATTGAACTTGATTTTCTTCATTAAACTAGCAATTACGTATAACTTCTCCAACACAAATAAGCATCAGAGAGAACTTACTTTGAGCATCTCCGGACAACTACATTCGCCACAGGAGAGAGCTCTACAATCCAGTTCCTTCCTGCAGATGGAGAACTTTCCATCTCCTCAATCTCTTCATCATAAGCATTTTTTGATTTAGTTAGCCATTTGAATGATCCATCCTTCATGAGACCCTCAAGCATGGTTCTTGTTCTACTGACCACTGCCATGCCCTAAAGTTTTCCAACTACTGCACAAAACTATGTCACGGATCACCTAAAGTAACTATTACATTCAAGAAATTCATTAAAAACAGGTTTGGACATAGTAAATGAAAGAAACAATCTTGCAGTTTTCAATGCATACAAAATGAAGAGATACATCAGAAGTTTTATTTCCACTCCATTCTTTTCTCGTAAAGTCAATGCATCAGACATGAATACAACATTAAGAACAAAAGTCACACAATACAAGTACCAAAAGCCAAAATATTAGAAAACATTCAGTAAAATCGCACTACTTAAGAAATGACAAAGATCTGCTCCACCAAGACACTAGGGATTCACCATTAATTCTTGGAACACGAATACAGAGCAAATAATTTCAAAAAATAAATAAATAAATAAATCCAACAAGCAATTAATGAAACAACCAAACTTACAACTTCCAGATATTATACCATTTCAATAATTAACTTCCAATTTTCGCGAAAAAACTTTCAAAATACGTCTACATTCTTCAAAATTTTCAAATCATTTGCAGATCATTCTCTCAACACTTAAATCACGTTCAATAATTAAACAAAAATAAACGCAAATAATTCAAATTACATTTATTATCAACTCAAAAACGTGAAATTACCTAAGAAAAAAAATCAAACAGAGCTGGATATCTCTAGCTTTTCCGCATAATAAGACTGCTGGTAGAACAAACAAATAAACAAAATTGAGTAAAAGACGGAGAAAGTCCAAAATCTCGATGGAAAAAACAAAAAAAAAAAATCACCTAAATTGTGTAATATTATTCTATCCTTTGTTGACAAGTTTGGTAGTTTCAGGTGTCAAGTAGAGAAGAATGTAAACTGAAAGAAATGCAGAGAGGGAAAGGGAGATAGGGCGGTGGATCGTCTGGTGACGTCACGTTAAGGATTTATTCTTCCAGGTGTGTGTAATTTTTTTTTTTTTTTTTTTTTTTTTGTACATATCTCGTGATATATAATAAAAAAAATTTTAAAATATCATTTTGTAACCTTATTTGTCTTCCTAATGATGCCTAATGGGAGTCTCGAGTGTGAAAGTGTGAAAATGTGAAAATATGACACGTGTAAAACAAATAACTTGGCACGTCAATAATTTTATATAAATTATTTAGAATAATTGGTGAGTTTAATCTCAAACAAATTTATTTTTGATAACTTTAATCCCAAATTTTTTTTTTTAACTTTCTCAAACTTTTTTATTAGTGAAAAATAAGGTCCTTTTGACATAATCTGTCAAAAAACCTAAAAAAGTTAACAGTTTATATTATTTAACTAATTTTAAAAAAGGTAAAAATGTAATTACACTTAAGAAGAAAGAAAAAAACAAAAAAAAAGAACTAATATTTTCAACGCCGATTTTCAAACATGATTATTAGTTTTCTCATGTTCTTCTCCTTCCTCCCTCTCTGCGATTTGGAAGAGATATATGGTCGTTAATTGTGATTTATGTGTATATATATTATTATATTGAAATTTTTGACTCCGTGAAAATAATCTAATACGATTCTCAATTGCTCTCCCAAAAACAAAATAAAATTATTTTTATTCCATAACAAAATTTGTCAATCACTATTCATTGTCTCTCTTGCACACCACCTGTTTGATAAAATTACCAACCTAAAATCACTGCAGTAATTCTTTTTGCAGCAGGCATCAATTGATGATGATACGGTTGAAAACCTAATCAAATTAAATTGACCAAAGCAATCAAAATTAGATGTTGTGTCGGAGATGTAGACGAGGAGACAATAGGAGATTGCAGATGACGATAACTAAAAAAAAAAAGGAAGAACGTGGCAATTTTGATGAAGATTTCCAACCTCTACTTTCCTCGAGCTTTCTCACGTATGGACACATGTTTTGTTTCTCTCTCTTACAGGAGGAGGAAGAAGATTAAAGTCGAAAAGATTTAGGTAAAACTTTGAAAGAACTTAATGAAGAGTCTTCTTCGTAGAGAATTGAACGAGCGTCTAAGTTTTTGTAAGATATTTGAGCGTCTGAGTCTTTTTTTTAATTAGTTATTTTCTCTTTTTTTTTTTTTTTTTTTTATGTAATGCACTTTTTTCCCTTTTTAAATTAGTTAAACCATATAAACCGTTAACTTTTTAGGGTTTTTAACGGATTCTATCAAAAGGGACTTTATTTTTCTCTAATAAAAAAGTTTGAAACTTTAAAAGTTAAAAAAAAATATTTTTGGACTAAGGTTGCAAAAGTAAATTTGTTTAGATCAAAATCACCGATTATTCAAATTATTTATTTGATAAAAAAATTATAAATATTATACAAGAGAGCCCAGCCCAATCTCCAACTTGGGTACATTCTAACCCCCTATACTGTTGAGGCTCGGTGGCATTTCTTATTGGGCTCATATGTATGGACTGGTCTAATAGCCCATATCCCGAAACTCCTTTCCGAAATCCATCTTTTCTTTTTTCTTTTTTCTCTCTTTTCTTTTTCCCCTCTCCTATTTTGGTACTAAGTTGTTTTGAAAACCAACACCTATTGGCCCAACAAATAGGAGTTTGGTTCCTCATTTGTAATGTCTCGAGTTTGAATCTTGTTAACAAGACACACATTCACTTCTTATTTCGATGTGGGATGAGATATCACACACTCTTCTATAGTTTAGAACTCATTTAAAACAATTTATACCCTTAAAAAAAGAAAAAATCGACATAATTATTGAGAATGTTTGAAGAATTTGTGTCATAAAAAATGCTTTTAATCTAACCAGAGGCATGTGGTGGAGCGGTAGAGGCTCCTCCTTTAACCAATGATCCAGGTTTCAAATTTTGGCTTGAGCATGGAAAAATGTTAAATTCTCCGGCCAGCTATCCCACCCAATGAGATGCCTACAAATTAGCGAGCGGGATTAGTCCGGGCGTGGAATGGCTTGAAGGTGTCGCCGCTCAGTGACAGGACCCACCCAAAACACCCGTCGTGCGATAAGAAAAAAAAAAATGCTTTTAATCTTATAGCTACAAAGTTAGATATAGGATTATCCTAGGGGAAAAAAAAATCAAGCAATTAATAGTATTAGTATTTAAATCACATGGAACTAATATAATTATTTTATTTTTTTTTTCAATATTGAAATATGAAGAAATTTAGCAAGTTTGTTAATTTGTTTTGATAAATTGATAGATAGATTATCTGAATTTGCTTTCTGTTACCCAACAAATAAACAAAATTAAGTTAAATTAGTATAGTTTTAACCCTAATGTAGTTGTCTTCTTTTGTAGACAAATAATTAAAATAGTCAATTCATATAATTATAATTAAATACACTGATTATAGCAGCTAAACAACAAACTCTTGGCTGTAGTCTTCACCTGCAGACAACAAAACAAGTTGTTCAAATGTTCATTGCAATACCAATAGAAATTTTCAATCAAATCCATTGTAGATACATACACATACATACATATATATAATATATATGATGTATTTCGAGTTGTTTACAGATGATTTACATTCACAATAACAGATAAATAGAATGATGAAGTCAAGATTTAAACACGAGATATCCCATTTTTATATGAAACGTTAATTGTCATCCGGATGGCAGATATATATCAATATTAAAGTCTCGTAATAAAAACGTTGATGTTTTTCCTTTTTCTAGAATGATAAGTCATAGTCAGAAAGCTTTCAAATTTTCTTGAAAACAAAACATGAATGAACCTATGGTGCAAATAAGTGAGATAGATGCCCTTTGTTTTTCAGTTTGTCCTCAAACTCAAAATTGTTTTGTTTTTGAAAGAGAAAAGACAACCATATTCAGCAAAAAAATATTGCTTAAGATTCTTCAGTTCATTATAATATTTAAAAGAATATATTATATAAAATAAAATAAAATAATGTAAAGAGTACCAAAAAAAAAAAAAAAGAAAAGATGTATGACAAGCTAACAACCTCACAATATTGGAAGATTAATTGATGATGAGCACTGTTCTTTGGATCCTTGAACTTGCCCATATTGTTCACACCTCTATCTGTCCCAACTCCACCTAATAGTATATCTATATATGTATCATTATGATTATTATGATGAAGATTTTATGTTACCACCACCATACCCCATCTATATTGGAATGTGAGTTGCTATTATCCAATTTGTTTAGGGGTAGGACCCTCAAGAAAAATTTCTCTTTCTCTCTATCTTTTCTTTGTTCATGCATGCTCCAAGGAATAGGCAAGAAAAAACCACCAGTCAAAAAAAGAGTCAAAGAGAAAAGATTTTGAGTTGGAAGCAAGAACATCAAAACAAGAAAGGAAGAAAAAATTAAAGAAAAGTGGCTTTTTTTAATGGTTCATTTCATGAGCTCTTATCATTTAAGAGAAGTTTTGAGATCCCACATTGCCCATTCTCCTTTTGGGGCAACCTTTGGCCCATCAAGCTGTCTTGCTCCTCTCTCTCTCTCCAATCTCATTTTCATCTTGGTTGCAAATCCATTGCATCTGCCTATCTTTCTTCCCTATTCTTTCAAGAATAATATATATATATATATATATATATATATAATATACATATACATATTAAGCACAAAAAAAAATCAAAATTTTGATAATGATATATTGTTGATTGACTTGAATCTATTTTTTTTTTTTTTACACCATTCAATATTCGAAATCATTACTTCAACTAATTCATATTTAGTTTGTGATACCCCGTCCCATATCGAAATGATAAGTAAATGTGTAATGATATATAAGAATGGGCATAGGTACTCATAGTCAACTTGGGGTATCCATTTTGATACAGTGAGGACAACATCAAGTAGTTGACTGTGGGTGCTTTGTCAGGCTCATAGTCACGGCTTGGGTCTGCAAGTCCGGGTCGTGATAGTTGGTATCGGAGCGAGTAGCTAGCCCGGACTATGAGAACTAAGTGCTACACCCGAGGGGTGGGAGCCACCTCTAGAATCTCGGACGTCCACTGGTTGATCTTGGGCTGAGTCCAATTATGTTCGGTTGGGGTATCCATTTTGGTGCAGTGAGGACAACACCAAGTAGTTGACCGTGGGTGCTTTGTCAGGGTCCAGGTCATGACATAGCTTGAATTTGGTAAGGTTTCATCCCGACACTCTTACATGGAGTTTAGAGTGATTGTTAAACTTATGACCTTGTATAACATTCATCATACGTTTACCTATTGTGCTAAATCCACACCTTGAACTAAATACATCCACCTATAACCAAAAAACTATGTATTTTAATTATAACAACGATAAAAATATCATATAAATAAAAGTATATTTTCTATGATGAACATATTAAAAAATATAAAAATTTTCAAGGGCAAAAACAAAAAAAATTTAAAAAAAATTGTAACTTTCTCAATCATTCAATTGATGAATTGGCAACATCCATTTGATTTTGTGCATCCATCTATTATGTGGGGGCTACATGCCATTGGTTGATGTGGATTTCTAGTCAATTGCTTCAACTATCATATTACACAAATTTGTTGGTCTTGGAATTGACATTTGTTTTCAAGTCTTTTTTTTTTTTTTTTTTAATCATCAGTCTTTGTATAGTATACAGATAGGGTTACAGATGATCATAATTATGGCAACAAACAAAGATGATTTTTTTTTTCCCTCTCTTCCCCATCCCACCCACCCTTTCTTCCTCCTCCAGCAACTGGTCTCTTGTGATTTCCCTGTCAATTTGGCCCTACTGGTTTTTTTTTTTTTTTTTTTTTTATTGGTTATTATTGTATTGAGCTTCTGCTCTCTCTTCTTCTTCTTCTGCCTCTCTCTTCTTCTCTTCTTCTTCTTCTTCTTCTTCTTCTTCTTCTTCTTCTTCTTCTTCTTCTTCTTCTTCTTCTTCTTCTTCTTCTTCTTCTTCTTCTTCTTCTTCTTCTTCTTCTTCTTCTTCTTCTTCTTCTTCTTCTTCTTCTCTCTTCTTCTTCTTCTTCTTCTTCTTCTTCTTCACTAATGGCTGGTCAGTATTCTTGTGGATAAGCTTAGAGCCATTAGATCACTATATCTCTATTAGTATATTCTTACTCGTTTTTTACTTTATTATATATTCTTATTCTTTTTTTTAAAAAAACTAACTATCAATTATGAACTATTTCTTTAGCAACTCGATTCTTTATTCTTTAATTATGAAGAGAGAAAGAAACGATATTACTAGAATATTGACCAATAATTGACGAAAGAATACAAATCTTTTTTTCTCTCATATCCCTTTTTCCATTCCATGGATGTACAAACAAGGGGTTATTATTTTCTCTTTACAACTTTTTTGGGTAGGAAAAAAGGAAGAAGTGCAGGAACCCCCCCCCAATCCCCCCTCCTCCTTCTCCTTTGTCAGAAATGCTTCTTTTTTCCTTTTTCAGAATTTATGTCTGATTTAAGAATTAAACAAGAATCTAAATTTAAGGATTAAACACGAATCTACATATTCATTATTAATTTAAAATTTGAGATTTTATTGATGAATGTGATTTTTTTTATATATATAAATTAAGTTGTTGGTACCCTACTATTCATTCAATCAAGAAATAAAGAAAAATTGAGATTTTTGCAAATTTGATCAATAATCTTTTGTTAATCCATTTCCAACATGTTTTTGGGCTTCTTGATCTTGATACATGTGTACCCTTCTTTTTTTTTTTTTTTTTTTGGACAAATTTGATTTGAAAAGGAAGAAGAAAAAAAATCTTCATTTGTTGTATGGCAACAAGGAGGGAATACATCCAAAAGTAAGGTCTAAATTTCCAAGTTGAGTGGAAGCAATTCCATCAAATCCTTCTCTTAGTAACTTCTGCATTTTCACTGCTTCATATGCTTTTGCTCTCTGCTACAAAAAATATATATAAATAATATATATATATATATATATATATATATTAAATCTCAATATCAAATACAAAAATTTCAAAAATTTACTTACTAACAAAAAAAAGAACCATGCATGCAGATGTATTTTACATGGGAAATGGGAAATATGAATTTTTCAGTTTTTTTTCTTCTTAGTTATGGCGGATTAGCACCTGCATAAAATCCATGGTATCTGTCTCTGCATTGAAGTTGTAGAAATTGCTTGCAGCAGTAAGCTTCATTGACAAAAACTGAATTGAAAACCATTGAAATTCATGAATTAGTATATGTATACATACATATATTTTTTTTTATTTATATATGTATACATACATATATATATATATATATGTTTGTGGGAAATTTCTTGAAAAAACATAGTACTCACCTCTACTTGACTTTGCAAAGATTGCACGTAGTTTATGATCTCATCCAACATTACTGCCATCCCCATTGTCTGCAACCAACAATTTTTCATCATCAAGAACTTCTCTTGATATATATATATATATATATATATATATATTTTAAATCAAGAATTACATATGGAAAAGTTTGTTTTTTTTTTTTTTTTTTTTGCTTGATTTACCTTATGACATCCTGGGACAATGTCTTGCAAGCATTTAAGCCTCTCATTAATCTTTCCTCTTCTAACCTGATGATATCCAACAACAAGAAATATATTTTAAAATGATTGAATTTATTTTGGAATTCTTTTAATTTTTTTATTATATATATATATATATATATATATATACATATGTATGTATGTATATATTTACCCTTTCTGCTAAGCTGTGACTATCAGTGGCTTGACCCCTTCTGGCCCTAACATGTACCACATCTTTTGCCTTCTTCTCTTCTTCCTTATCATCATTACATTTTACCTTCTTTCCTCTTCCTGTACTCTGCAAAAATTAATTGACAAATTAAATAAATATGCGAAAAATTAATTAATCTTTAAAAAAAAACCCGAATATTAATTAAATTACTTACATTTCTTGCCCTGTTTCCACTGTTAGACAACACTGAAGGAGGAGATGAATTAGCAGAACTGCTCTGCTCCTCCGCCGCGGCAGCAGGCGGCCGTGTTTCGACATCATCATCCACAGGTTTTCTCTTCTTCCCAAAAGAAGGAGGAGGAGAAACCAAAACATTATTACTGCTGCACTTGTTTTCATGATGATGATGATCATCATCATCATCTCTAAGGAAAAAACAAGGGAAATTTTCTGATAAATTTCCAGAAGTAGGAGGGACAGGGAATTGATGATGATGATGATGATCAGGTATCTGGAAACAACAATCTTGGGAAGAAAATATACCCATCAAGCTCTGAATATTCAAGTTCGATGAAGATGAGGATGAGGTGTCAAAATCTCCATGCTGACTACTGCTGATCAACTCGTATTGGTGGTGGAAATTGCTCAAAAATCCCATGTTTGGATCAGTAGTCATGTTGTTGTCTGAAAAAGAGGTTTGTAAATCTTGATGAATAAAGTTATGAGCCATCAAGATTTAATCTTGTTTTCTTTTCTTTTCTTTTTGTGTGTGTGTTGGCAAGTATGTATGTATGTGTATGGCACAAATGTTAGCCAAAGTGTTCTTTCTTTCAAGGTTGAGGTTAGTGTATATATATATATATATATATATATAGGGGAGCTAGATTACGGTGTCGGGTGATATGCATGGGCTTACCAAATTATAACTACTATATATATAATAACTATATATATAAGTTTATTTTATTTGTTTTATTTTTTCCTCCCCCACTTGAATGGAACAGTAAAACTAATAATTTTTATTCCACTTGTATGTAATAGTGAAACATGATATTCTAAGTCGAAAGTGACGGTTCAAAATCTGTGTTTGTGAATTTTTTTTTATTATTATTTTTTATATTCTTGTTTTGGGGTGGGTTATCATATATCTTTCTTTAAGTCTATTTTACTCATTTAATTTGTAAGTATCTCATTGGGGTAGAATAGCTGGTCTAAAGGATACATGT